>OZ010609.1:3874037-3966537 GCA_963932145.1 Acanthosepion lycidas | reverse complement strand
AAACCTGACTGCTGCAAATGTTAAAATATATTCAAATTCCTACATGAATTAAGATAAGTCAAGCTTTTAAGGCCAAATTTTGAAACCAAAAATTCAAAGTCAACCGATACATTAGTAAAAATTTCATTAGTATAAAATCCATGCATTTAGAAGAGATCTAAACATAAAAATATCAGTCAGTTAAATACCATATGTGATACATCCTTAGGCGATCATGTCACTTTTAATTCATGACTGGCTAAACAGAAGATTTTCCCACAATATGTTGCCATTTCTTTCTGCAGTAGACCGACTGCCAACCAAGGCCATAGGTCGGAGTCTGTCTTGCTATTCAACAATAATAACAACAATTAGTTAGGTAAATCCCATGTGTGATACATCCTTGGGCAATCATGTACCTGGCTAAACAGAAGATTATCCTGCAGTAGGTTGCCATTTCTTTTTGTGATAGACTGATTGCCAACCAAGGTCATAAGTCCCACTGCTATTCACGGAGTGAAGACATATTCCCAAGAATATTTGGGTGTAAATGAGGGCAACAAACCTGACTGGAATTCACTCTGCCAGAAATTTGGAAATAGCATGCTGTACTGCTTGGCATTCACACCGGAAGCTCTAATACAAACATTTCAGAGGATTTGGAAAGAGTTGGATGAGTCTAATGGTGATTATGAAGGTACAGCAACTTGGAAAACTCACACTGTTCTGATGAGAAAAGATTGCCTGAATTTGTTTGTGAGGGCCTCAGACTCAACACAGAGGCCTACATCAAGTGCCTTAAGGAGGTAGTGCTAACCTTGGTCAAGAGGGTGGCTGCTGAAGACCCTATGTCTGGCAGAAGGACTCTGTACCATGCCACAGAAGCAGGAGAATCTAGTCATGGATGTTAGACAATTTTTGCGACCATGTCGCTTCTTACCTCTGACCACGTAAGACAGCAACCTCCTTGATTAATATGTTGTTTAGAAATCAACAAAACTCCTTGTAACAACAAAGATGAACTGAAGGCAAGGATTATGGAAAATGAGATGTCAGTGTTATTTTCATTTTTGTGTAATTTGGACGACAATTTATCCATCGCAACCTGTATGTGGAACCCCATTAACAATTGTAGAAATATTCAATAGATTTCAGTAATATCACTATAAATCACATCTCTGTGCACACTCCGGCTGACACAGAAATCAACCCATTTTTGTGCAAAAATAAGCTCACATTCAAACTTCCACGTCAGCATTTATTAACCAATCAGCAACATTATCTGAAACACTATTCCAGCTTTGAAAAATCAGACAACCATATCCTTGTTTTTTACAACTGAAAACTCACTCTAGAAAATGGTTAACAATATTTTCCCTCCTAAAAAATAGATATTAAAAAATTGGAAAATATATTTATTAACCAATAAACTTTGGAGTTTAGTAAATCTAACTTTTAGCTTCCTTGATCCTATTTTTTTTTTATAAATACATAGCCTAAATCAGTGGTTTTCAAATGATTGAAAGACAATCAGAGATTTAGAAAGTTTCAAAAAATTCATATGACAAAATAAATATGATTTTCAAATTTCTAAATTAAAATATTAAATTTAAAATGTACTAAGAAAGATATATTTTTTTTTTTTTAAGCATTATGCCCCAAGCAAGGCGGGAAGCCACTAGGATGCAGGGATTGCAGAAGATTTGGAGCGAGAGCAGATAGGAGTGATAGAAGAAAGGACGAGGAGAAGGATAGTGGATAGATCAAGGTAACTGGAGAGGTCAATTGACATTACATTTGAATAGTTGGAGATTATAGCTCTCAGGGAAATAGTAATAGGGAAGGGTGTTCCACAGGCGAGAGCTGCGAGATATGAAGCTATTAGAGTAGAAGAGATGGCTACATTTAAGTTTCTACAGTGAAAGGGTGAGAGCGGGATGCCAGCCTTGTAGGGCACTTGAAGTCTGGGAACCAGTGAAAGCAGCTCATCGGAGCAATTACCATGAAAGTATTTGTAAAAAAGACAAAGAGAGGTGATGGAGCAACTGTAGACGAGATGCCAGATCAGTGTCAATTATATTACATATCTGCCTCTGGATCTTGTCAAGAACTCCGAGGTAAACAGAAGGTGCACCAGACCATATATGGCAGTAATACTCCATGCAAGGGCAAATGGTTGATTTGTATATTTGAAGTATGGATTCCAGGGAGAAAAATTTCCTGGCGCGGCACAGAGAGCCAACTTTCCTTGCGGTAGATGAAGCAATTGACTCAATGTATTTGCCCCATCTCAGGTCAGCAGTCAATGCGAGACCGAGCAGACGCAGAGAGTTGCTCTCAAGAAGTTGAGCATCAGATATAAACAAATGAATATTAGTAGTAGTAATTGTAGGTACCTCCACGAAATCGCTAAAAAATAGAGCATAGACTGATGAAAAAGACGCCAAACTTTATGAAAACAAAAGTTTATCGTCTAAATGCTTATGTTTTTATGAAGAGGATAGACCAAATTTTTTTTTAATTATTTTTCAAAATTTTTTCCATCTTTTTAGAATATTCTAAATTTTGATTTAAAAACTTTGTTTATCTTTGTTGCAACAAGGGGTAGTAAATAACATAGATAATTTTTAGCACGTTTTTTTTGTATTACACACATTAATTTGTAAAATCTTGCAAAAATAAAAATAATTGTCAGATGTTAATGAAACTTTCAGAAACTATTCACAGAATATCGAAATTATTATAAATGGTTTTTTTTATTAAAGTCATGGCAGAAATATTTTTTTTTTTATATTTATTAACACCCCCATAACTAATTTTATGAAAAACTCTAGAAATTCGAGTGCATCGGGTTTAGTGATTACAATAGTTAAAAGCACAAGGCTTTGAAGAATGCAAATCATGTTTTGTTTTTTTTTTAATTGGAGCCAACGTACCTGAAAATCAGCTCTGAATTGTAACATACAAAACTCAATAAAACAAATATATTATTTAATTTCAAATGCTTTTATTTGTTTTTAGTTGTTTTTATGAATATGGACAATATTTTCTGAAAGCAAAAACTTTTTTCAATGAAAATTGAATTTTTAATACAATTATTTGTTATTTCTTTAATTATAATAGATTTTTACATTAAGTTTTTAAAAATATTATAACATTAGTTAAAAGCAACATCAACCTATCAAAGTGTCCATATGAGATTGTCTAGCACTTTGAAAATTGTATCGTTTGGACCAATCAGAAGATCCACAGTAATTAAAAAATGTAATTTTTGTGCTTATAATCAGGCTGTAATTATAAAGTATGGAAGACCAACCAGAATACAATTTAGTTGCATTATTTGAGTTCAGCATTGTTCTCCGTTGTTAAGGCCTTTACTTTTGCGAAACACGTATGGAGAAGTTAATTTGATTTTTCAATTTCAACTGAGAAGGGTACCTATAAGTATCAGTATCATCTTATGAAATTTACCTATTGCTAAACTTTAATTTATATGATCTTATTTTTATATTAATCTCAGTTACGAGATTTTCCCATAAATCAAATATCAAAATTAATAATAAAATGAATGGAAATACAAATAACACAGTAAAATGTAATAAATGTACATAAAATTATAGTATTTTATGTACACTTCTGATAAAATTTCATAAGAAAGGTACCTATAAATTAATTAGATACCTTTTTCTTATGAAATTTAATCTCACTCTTAACAGTCTTATTTTTTTAATTTCTTTATATTTTCCATAAAGCATCGTAAACGTAAAGATGAAAGCTAAGTACAAAAAAAAAAAAAAATGAAAAATTAGAGCACTGAAAGTTTTCCTTAAAAGTAACAAGGTAAATAATTTGTTCACTTAAATCTAAATAATTTCACTTCCTTCCATCCATAGAAAGAATTATCATCCCGTAAGTTATCTAAATGTCATGAATGTGTCTTTTGTCACCTGTCAAGCGATGCGTAAGGTTATGACTTGCTTTGTTTTATTTTCAAATTACATTTTTTCAGTGCAGAAGCTAAGTTAAGCTTGGTTCAAAATATTTTAAATAAACATAATTTCTGATTTTATTAAAATCAGTTTTGAAAAAATGATAATTGATTTTTAAAAGAATATCAAAGTCAGATTTTCATCTTTTTTATCAAATGGAAAAAAATGATTGATTATCTGTCCTTTTTTTTGACAAAAAAAAAACAATATTTTTAATGAAAATTTCAGATGTGCTAGGAACGATTAAAAAATTTTTAAAAAAATACTCCAAAAATACTTTGATCTTTCCTCTTTAATAATAATATGAACATTAGACGATAAAATTTTGTTTTTGTCAAGTTCGGCGTCTTTTTCATCATGCTATGCTCTTTTGTTTACATTTTCGTGGAGGCACCTAAGTAACAGCATAGTACTCATCACTCACTGCTGGAAAATTTCATGTATACATGAAACAATGCAAATATTTAACTCTCATGTTATGTAGTTGCATACAGCTTTTCACTTATACTAGCACAACTCATTTCTGTCATGTTGTAAAAAAAGAAAAACAAAATATTTTTGTTGAACTTTGCAATCAATTTGTAACTTGTTTCTTCATTTCTTTCAACTTGAAGAAAGAAAACAAAGATTACTTTTATACTCAATAATAAGTTATTTAAATTTGTAGAGCTGCGTTTGAAGATTATTTTTTTCTTTGTTTTTTTGCATGCTTTTTCCTCTACATATGTGTGTGTGTGTGTGTGTGTGTGTGTGTGTGTGTGTATTTGGGCAGCAATCTCACTTTAATCTGATTTGTTGAACAAGACTAACAAGGTAATTTTGTTTAGTTTTTTTTAATGTGTTTTTCTGAAATGCATACAAGTGTTTTCTTTTCTGGACTCAATGAATGTCAAAATACCCACAATTTATTATAGTAGCATAACAAAATATCCTTGATTTATTGTTTTTTATGGCTTATCAACCCTTTGTAAGTTATTTAAAGCTGTAACATTTTTTGCTGGTAAATATTGCATTAACATTTTTTTTGACAATAACAATGACTGTTCCAGATACAAGTCCTACTATTTAACTCATAGCTGGGGGAAGAGATAGATTCATATCTTTTCCAAGAGTATTGTATATAAGTGAATGTAATGAGCCCAATAATACCAGAAAAGAAACAACTTATACGCATACAAAAAATTGGACAAAAGTAGAGTCATAGATGAACATTTTCATAATCATTTTGTCAAGAGGTATCAGAAATACAAATTTGTATATGTGTGTGTGTGTGTGTATGTGTATGTATATATATATGTTATATCCTTATGCAACAAAAACCCCTAGCCACACACATTTTACATTTAGCAAACCATCATTCTTTCCACCTCACTCTGATATAATATATCCACTCACCCTCTCTCTTTCAATCTGTAATAGTAATTGCTGACTACAAGAACAATTGGGTCAAACAGGCTGATGACCCACCAACAGGTCCAAGCAAGATCTAAAAATAGATCCTCACACATGACGAAACATGTGATCAAGTACAAAATGTTGAGCAAGAAAATAACAAAAGGAATTAATTGGAATCTGAGTCTTAAATAAGTAATACCTCTTTTCATTTGTTACCATGAAGCAAAGGAAATTGCGCACTGAAGACAAGTTCCAATTCAACTCAACACACTATGCTGCATATATCAAATGCACAGGTAAATTACTAAGCATGATAATCACTTAAGAGAGTCATGTGTGTTATTGTTTTGATGGAAAATTTAGCAGTAAAAAAGAATTCTCTTATCACTACATTTGTACATAAACGCAGAACTTTAACCTTAAAATTTAAATTCAAACTCAGCGTTGCGACTGAACGCTCCAAAACAATAACGCACATTTCTCATAGCATTTTTCGGATTACAACCTTGTTTTCATTTGTTCACTTATTACTGAGAGTAAAAACAAGAACACAATCTATTTCATACCTAAGAATGTCTGTAGGAACAGACAAAAGCTGGTAAAATAAAAAGATCTAATGCAACGGAAATTTATAAAACAGGATCTTTTCATTCATAAACAGATTCGGGGTTTTTGTATATTATTGAATTGTTTGCGAAGATGGATTTCTTGCCATTTAATCATTAACCTTTGTATTTGTTTTATGTATGAATAATTCATGAATTTGTAAATTAATTGCACCTTTATTGAAATATATATATATATGTCTATGTATATATGTGTGTCTGTGTATATATATATATATATATATATATATATGTCTATATATATATGTGTGTCTGTGTATATATATATATATATATATATATATATGTCTATATATATATGTGTGTCTGTGTATATATATATATATATATATATATATATATATATATATATATGTCTATATATATGTGACTATATATATATGTCTATGTATATATGTGTGTCTGTGCATATATGTATGGGTGTGTATGTGTATACATATATCTATGTGTGTGTGTGTATATATATATATATATATATATATATATATATATATATATATATACATTAAATTTAAACTAGGATTGGTGATAGGAGTACAAGGTTTGCTGGGCAGATTTTTAAATTTCTGTGATGATATTTCTTTCTTTCTTTAATAGCAGCTCCCAAATTGTATTTATTTTTATGCTAGCACTACTAAGAAGGTCCTCATAGCCCAGCATATGCACTGATTCTTTCAGACATCTAACTCTCCAGTGTTCTTTGTTGTCCAGTATTTTCCCTTCATTCTCTGGGGCTGATGACTACTCCTTTCGCTGCATACATCCCCTGCTCTCACTTCAGCTTTTTGATGTTCCTCCAGCCTTACTTTTAGGGGTGGCTTGTTTCCCTTTTATATGCTGTGACACTACTGCAAGGAATTAAGTACACGCAGTTCTTTGCCATATTTTCCCCTGTGTTAGGCTTTTTACCTGGCAGAGGTTTCTTCATAGAGTGGAACAGCTTCTGAATATTGTTCTGATGTTGTATCAACTGCAGATCTTCTGAATCTTTTCTGATATGCCCTCAACATAAGATAAATCGATGGTGTCCATTTTCTGATCTTCCTCTTTGACCCTTTTATTCCCAAGATGATGTTACGTTTGATATCAAACAAAGTTGAGGTAATAAAAAGGAGGACAATAGTCCAAATGCAAATAAGCGTAAATAATAAAAACTTATCCGTTTATCAATCCATGTATTTATCTTTGTTGATCAGCCAATGTTGAAATCAATCCAGTGTGTTTTACCTCCCCATCATATCAGTTTGGTAATTCACCAATTCAAATGTTAGTGTGACCCTATGTAAGTAGAACAGATCAACAGTTGGAAACAAGGATCACTAAGCACTTACCAGCTCAAGAGTAAAGTGGACTATTTGCATAGGTGTATGCAATTGGTTCAGCGATAGCTGAACATTTGCTAAAAAAACAGCATTGCAGCTGATCTTACAATCAAGACATGTTTGCAGTACTAAAGTCTTCTAGACAATTTTTTTCTCCAGAATCCATCTTACATATCTATAAGTCTACCATTCGTCCATGCTTAGAATATTGCTGCTACATATGGTCCGGTGCTCCCACTATTTATCTAGATCTCCTTGATAAAATCCAAAGAAGAATCAGCAATATTATTAGCTTGGATCTGGCATCTCAGCTTCAGTCATTTTCTCACCCTGTAATGTTTTAATAAAAGTAATTTAGCTTTCAATTTATTTTTGTTTCTTTTTTTTGTAAAGTTTTGATTATACATTCTACTGGTATTTAATTTGTGCCACACCCAAAAAATCATTTGCCTCCCCTTTGTGAAAATGACGTGAATTTATTTCAGTATGCAGACTCCTAATCATTCCCTCCCCCAATTTAAAGAATGCTGCCCTGATGCGGTTTTAAAGACCTGGGTTCAAATCCCATTGCATACTTCTTAAAATATAAAACCAACCCGAACAAAAAAAAAAGAAACAAAAATTGAAAATGATAATGATTCATTTAAGACAATTTAACAAATGACAGATTTGATTATGTTTTTTTTTGCAAAAACACAATTTATGGCTGTTTGGAAAATAATGTCCAATTTTAGAATCAACTTTTATTCCTGAATTAATGTATTTAAACAGTGTTGAAATCATCCAAATTAGGTGCCTGGAACATCTATACATTTCTGCCATTGAGTTACAAGATTATTTATACATTTTATACAGACAATATTTTATACATTTTATACATCACATTTATACATTTTATACATTATGTACATTACATTTATACATTTTATACATTATATTTATACATTATATACATTACATTTATACATTTTATACATTATGTACATTACATTTATACATTTTATACATTATATTTATACATTATGTACATTACATTTATACATTTTATACATTATGTACATTACATTTATACATTTTATACATTACATTTATACATTTTATATATTATATACATTACATTTATACATTTTATATGTTACGTTTATACATTATATACATTACATTTATACATTACATACATTACATTTATACATTTTATACATTACATAATATTATACATTTTATACAGAGAATTTTATACAAGATTATTTATACATTTATGATAAAACTCTAAAAGATTTGGATGCTAAGAAATCTTGGAATGCAATTACTGCCTCTTCTTTGCAAAAGAACGTCTCTTGGCTTAATATATTGTTGAGATGGTTGAAAAAATGGGAGTCAGTGGGTGAGAGATCAAGGAAATGGTGGGTGTGGCAAAGTCTCATATCCCAAGTCAATGAGCTTCTACAGTGTCATCCTGGCAACATGTGGCTGAGCATTGTCCTGAAGTAGAATTCGACCTCGTCAATTAGCCAGCGCCGGTCACAATTTGCTTAAGTGAATGTGCATTACATACAGTTGCTGGCAGTCAACTTCAGCAGTGATGCTCTGCTTAGATTCTAGAAATCTGTAATGGTGGACCACCAGGCAGTCACCATAATCCTCTGTTATTGCAATTTTGATTTTGGGAAATGTTTGATTCCTTCGTCAGGATCAAACCATTGAGCCAATCATTTATGACTGTCATAAAGGATTCATTTCTCATCACAAGCCATTATTCAATCAACAAACAGATCATTTGCATTTAACAGATGCAACAGAGCAACAGAGCTCAAAACCTGGAACTCTTTGACTGAGTTCATTTGGAACCCATTCATTGAACCCCTCCCCAATTCTCTTAAGATGGCCCAATATTGTTGAAATGCTGATACCAATTATCTGAGACATTTCTCTGGTACTGTGATGTTCGCTTTGTTTGACTAGTGTTTGCAGATGTTGATTATCAATTGCAGATGGTTGTCCTCTGCCACCTTGATTTTCAAGACTTGTATTCGCAGAGCAGAACTTCAGAAACCAGCACCATATTATCTGAATGCAAACGGATCCTTCACCCAAGAATCTGTTAATGTTGGCAGCAGCTTGAGAAGCATTATGACCAAAAGCCAGAACTTGTGAAAAAAAAATGCATCTCTTTGTTTTTCATGTTCAAGATGACAGATACATGATATTTTGTTAAATTTTTGATCTAATGAAATAACTTGTCAAATGAGTAACTACACTATAGGTAATAACTACCTATAAGTATCGGTCAGTCAACAGACGACAGAGTCTAGCTGGAATCTTTTTCGGCTGTGCTGGTCAAACTCTCTGCCTTCGAGCAAAGAGGATCCCCACACAGGACTATGCCAAAGAGCAGAGTCTCGTCTCGGAAAACAGCTACCTGACCCTTTTATATGGGGTCTACAGGAATTTTTGGCTGAGCTTACGGGCTCAGATGCCCCACATTAAACTCAGCCTTGTGCCACATCTGATCACGTGGGAGGTGAGTAAATTCACTGAGATCTGTTGAGTACGACTCGGACTTACGCGAGAACTACCAACCTTCCACTGGTAGCACTCACTACTGGATTGACTTGCCATGACCTTGTGCATAACTTATCTTTATTCTTATTGTATTGGTTTTTTACAATAAACCTTTACTTATTTTATCCACCTTGTTTTTCAAGTATATATTCCTATTAGCACAGAATATAGCAATTCTGAAAGAGACTAATATAAAAATTATTAAAGAGGACATGTTAATTATTAGGAACGTGTAATATATTTTTGTGTCACTACTATAATAATATATTAGAACAAAAGGTTTATTCTAAAATCAGACATTATTTTTTGAATAACCTGATAAGCAAGTAAAAATTATTTAAAAACAAAACAAAAAAAAAGAACAGGTGTTTTAAAACAGCAGATGCTGCAGGTGAAATTCTAATTACCTCTTGAATAAATTCTTGAGCCATTTTGCACAATTTACTATTACCATGAAAGTCGATGCTGTAATAGTCTTTGATCCACCACAGTAGCAGCAATAAAGTCCGTTCTTGGACTATACTTGTTTGTTCTGACTGTAAACACCTGAAAAAATTTTCAAAGGAAACAATATACATATACTAGCTGGCTCCATGGAAATTCCATAGATTTCTATAACTAAGCTCATCTCATGCCTTTTTCTACTTATTACCTGTATCTTCTAATTCTCTCCCTTATCCCTTTCAATCTTTATTGCCTATGTTTTTATTTAGAAATGGAATAAGGTATTCACAAATATTTTCTACCTATCCTCTCTATTATCTTTGTCTTCCTTCATTTATCAAGAATTTTAATGCATCACAATTTTTACAGGCTTTTCAATTATTTTAGTTTTTTCAGTCTTTCGCTCGTTGTTTCTTGATCTCCAGTCAAAAAGCAATTCTATGCCTTTCTTTCATCTCTGTCTTTTCTACCACTCTCTCTCCTTCATTTCCCTCCCTTTCTTTCCTCTCCATCCCCTATTCCTCTCTGTCTTTCTTCCATTCATCCTCCTCCTTACTGTTTTACATCTTCATCTCGTCTCCTCCTCCCTCAATGTCTTTTTTTCATTTCCATCTCTTATCTCCCACTCTTTCATTTCTGTCTCTTTTTACCCTTTCTCTGTCATTCATTTATCTCCATCCCTTTTCCCCGTCTCTGTCTTCATCTCCTTGCCTTCTCCCTCTTTCTTTGTCTTTCTTTCATTTCCATCTCTTCTCCCCCATCCTCTGTGTCATTCTTTCATCTTCATCCCTTCTCCCCTTGTCTCACTCATTCATCTCCATCCCTTCTCCCTCTCTTTCTTTCATCTCCATCTCCTCTCTGTGTCAATCTTTCATTCCCATCTCTTCTCCCCCATCCTCCGTGTCATTCTTTCATCTCCATCCCTTTTCCCCCTCTTTCTTTCATCCCCATCCCTTCTCCCTTTGTCTCACTCATTCATCTCCATCCCTCTCTTTCTTTCATCTCCATCTCTTCTCTCCTTCTCTCTGTGTCAATCTTTCATCTCTATACCAAAGACTCAAATAAGTTCCCTACATGCTGCTGCTGTTGCCATCTTTAACTGAAACCATGCCAAAAGCAGCAGCCACCACAATACCACCCATGTCTTTAATACCACTCCCTGCGATAGATTGGACAGGATGGGCATAATAGGCAGTTTGGCCTCAAGACAGGAAGGCAACAAGCAGATGGGGGTCAAAATTTAACATTGTATCACAAAATGCAATGTGCATACCAATGGTCTTTTAACCTGAAATGCCAATTTTTTTTTCTTTACAGCATCCAACATTTTTTACTACTTAATTCCACCTTGAATTAAATATTCACTTTATTAAAAAAAAAAATCAGGATGTAGGCAACCATAGCTCTCCACATCTTCCTTTTTTATTATCTATGACTTACCATGACTTCTTAGGAAAGATAATGAAGTGGCTTCCATTGCCTTCTCCACAATTTTGATTTCAGAGTTTTCCTTTTCCTGACCTGGTTGTCAACTAAGGCTAGAGAGAATTGTCTACCCTACTAATTAACCCACATCTGGGGGTATGAAATAAATTCATACTTTTACCAAGGGGGTTTGTGCAAAAGTGAACACAACAGATCAGGTTGGAATTTGAATACGCCTTGCCAATTTCATTTTCTACAATTTTGCTCCTGTCCACCTACCCCTATCTACGAGAGAATTAAAATGTTAAAAGATTTCCAAATAGAGAATGCGACATCCAACATAGTATAATTACTTACCTTTTGGAAGCTGTGTACGTGCTGGTCATGAAAGAAAATAATTGCTGAGGGGATGAGAAATAACGATAACAGTAAAAAAACTGATGGATGATTCCTTCAACCAGCGCAGACCTTGAAAGTGAAAGTAGTAAAAAATATAAACAGTGAGATGAAATCAAAGTTAAAGACTTCAGTATAGAATGTTCATCAGTCATTTCTGAAATTCTGAGGTGAAGAATTGGTATTTTTTTATGACAAGGTCAAATGGGGAGGACTGGACTTGGGAAAACTGCAGCAACAATGTCCCAAATAGAGAAAGCAAGTTGGCAACATGTTCTTCTTACCACCACGTCTTCCTATTTGGCCTTGTCCTGTACTGAGCTTATATTAACAAATATCAAAGAAGACTAGTCCCTTCCACTTGGAATATTGGAGCAACACAATCTTCCTTCCTTCACATTTTGCTATTTGCTCTTGTCCTCTACTGAACTAATCTAATAAATATCAAAACAAGCTGGCCCTCCCTGCTTGAAATATTGGAGCAACACAATCTTCCTTCCTTCACTTTTTGCTATTTGCTCTTGTCCTCTATTGAACTAATCTAACAAATATCAAAGGTAGCTGACCCTCCCCACTTGGAATACTGGAGCAACATAATCTTTCTTCAATTTCTTCCCAATTGGTGCTTAGGAGAAATATACAATCTGCCTCAATTTCTCAGTTTGTAAACAAAGAAATATTTCAAATTTCATAGAAAATTTACTCATTTTTTGTAAACATCTATGAAAATTGTATAAAAAAAAGATTTCAGCAATTTATAAATAGTGTTCAAATGTATTACCAAGTCGAGGTAATTCTTTATTAATAGACTAGCAAAGAAATAAAATAGTCATCATTGTAACCTAGACTTCAGTGCTTATAGAGTTGTGTTCTGGATGATATTTCAGGTGCTGCACACATTGTGTTTACCCTGTCTCTCCAGTACCCAAGGCCAGGGTAAGTAGATATAGAGGAGAGACTGTTATCCATGCCCCCACTTTTATACAGCACTGAAATAATCCAATGAAAAGACAAGTACCAATACATATAGTTTAAGCACTATCTCTGAAGTTGACAGGATGTTGAATAAAGTTGTAAATAGCTTTAGGGACTGACTATGGACAACTCAACACTGTGGACTGAGGGCTGAGACAACTCAGCAACAGAAAAACAACTTTTTTTATAACTGAACAGTAGTTAGGATTAAAACCTTCATTAGTGAATAATTTTACTTTATTAAAAAATAAATTTCTTTATGATATAATTTATTAAAAATAATTAAAAAAATATTCACTAAATAAGGTTTTAATCCATAATAAATTACTTTTATTCAATTATATAAAAAGTAATGTTTTACTGGTGCTGAATTGTCTCTGTCCTGAATTGGATATAAACACAAGGTAGCGGAGGTTTTAAATTAGGGCCATTTAAACTACAAGCCTAAGTTTATGAGATCCATCTACCCTAATGAAATTGGTTTTCAAGCACCTGCAACCCACTTTTTACCTTTCTCCTGTCAGTGGGAACAGCCTCATCTCCCTTAAAGGCTAAATTAAATTGCATGTAAAGACCAGAGATGGACTTGGCTGTCAGATACTCTTCAAGACACCCACCTTAGAGGCTACACAGCGTGCTAAGGCCAAAGATGGACCTGGCTGTCAGATACTCTTCAAGACACTCGCCTTAGAGGCTACACAGCATGCTAATGCCAAAGATAGCCCTAACTGTCAGATACTCTTCAAGACACCTGCCTTAGAGGTTACATAGTATGCTAAGGCCAAAGATGAACTTTGTTCTCAGATACTATTCGAGACATCCGCCTTAGAAGCTACAGAGCATGCTAAGGCCAAAGATGGACCTGGCTGTCAGATACTATCTGAGACATCCACCTTAGAGGCTACACAGCATGCTAAGGCCAATGATGGACTTTGCTGTCAGATACTCTTTGAGACACCTGCCTTAGAGGCTACACAGCATGCTAAGACCAAAGATGAACTTTGCTATCAGATACTATTCGAGGCATCCGCCTTAGAGGCTACACAGGATGCTAAGGCCAAAGATGGACCTGGCTGTCAGATACTCTTCGAGACACCCACCTTAGAGGCTACACAGCATGCTGAGGCCAAAGATGGCCCTAGCTGTCAGATATTCTTCTTTGAATAAGATTACAATCCCACTGCCACTTTTACCAATCTTCAAACAAATAATTGATGTAAATCCACTTCTCCGGATTCGTTACATTAATTTACAGCCAATCCATGCAACTTTCTCTACTGCCAGGCAACAAACGACTCATCTGTCTGGTGTTTCAAGAAAATGTAAGTTGCTTTGGTGACATAGTGATTGTAAGTTGGAATGGGCAGTGTGTACTTTCACACAGTTGAAATGGACAAACTGCCTGACTTGTTACCCTAGCAAATAGGAATTAAATTGTCACACTTTATATATTGTACAGGTGAACGCACAAAGAACTATACCTGTGTCTGGCAACAGGTGTGAAAGTTAATATAGATTAGAGATTTTCATTTGTTGCATTGTCATGCGAAAAATGAAATCAATTCATGTTTACTGAATCATTTACCTGTTAGGTAATTTGAGAATATTAAGTAAGGAAAGAAAATTACAAATATTATTGCAACTTACTGGGTATAAAGATTAGCAAAAAGTGCTCTTGGGAAACCAGCATTGAGAACATAAGTGTCCATTCCTGTTGTGTTTTCAGTTGCACTGATTGTATGGTAGTGGAGATGGGGGTTGTCTTTCTGGGGTATCAGATCCAAAGGTTTGGTGCCATCACACATCGTAAGCGAATGGACCAGGTCATGAGGGATACTGCATTTGCTTACAATGAGCAGCTGAAAACCAGAAGAAATATCTTCATGAGTAACAATAAAAGAAATTAAAAAATTGATCATAGCAGTGTGCAAATACCTGGCTATACAAATCCCTAGATTGCTAAACTAACTGTCTATATTTCTGAGATGAGGTATTATAACTATTTACGCTATTTACATTGTTCGGACTTTTGTCCTCATTTTTATTGCCATATTCACCTTCAACATCAGTCTCTCTTTCTCAGATGAGGTATTGTAACTATTTACACTATTTACATTGTTTGGACTGTTGTCCTCATCTTTATTGCCATATTTACCTTCAACATCTGTCTCTATTTCTCAGATGAGGTATTGTAACTATTTACATCGTTCGGACTGTTGTCTTCATCTTTATTGCCATATTCACCTTCAACATCTGTCTCTATTTCTGAGATGAGGTATTGTAACTATTTATACTATTTACATGGTTCGGACTGTTGTCCTCATCTTTATTGCCATAAAATATTCACTTTCAACATCTGTCTCTATTTCTGAGATGAGGTATTGTAACTATTTTATACTATTTACATTGTTCAGAGTGTTGTCCTCATCTTTCTTGCCATATTCACAATGTTTTGGCTGTTGTGCGCTTTGACCTTCTTCATTCCAACATATATCTTCTGGAGAAGGTCGGAGCATACAACGGCCAAAACATTTTGAATATGGTAATAAAGATGACAACAGTCAGAACAAATTATATAGTGTAAACAGCTAGATATTTTTATCATTTATTCTTGCTCATTTATAAGATACTAACTTAAAAGTCTGCATGGTGTGCAACTTTTAAGCTAGATCCTACAGAGGAGTAATTGGGTCTCTGGCCCAAAACTAAAAGGACCTTTGGTCCAGCTTAGAAAACATCAATGATATTTTTGAAGAAATATCTCTGAATTCTTTAATTCCCTCCATGGAACTTCAAAACCTCACTTTCACTGAGCTAAAAAACTGATTTGGGCTTAAATTCTAATTCAGACCAAAAATTGAGTTCTTCAAATATTAGGTTGGTGCAAAAATAATGACGTAATAATGTCGTTTTTCGACGTTAAAAAATACGTCAAAAAACGACATTATTACGTCATTATTTTTGCACCAACCTAATAACACCATGGAACTTCAATTGAGTTGAGTTCTTCAAATCACAAACTCTACAGAACTTCAAAACCATACATCATGAAATGTCTCACTTTAACTCTGATTTCTTGGCATTTTGAAGAAATAAAATTGATTTCTTCAATTCACAAAGTTTTGGAGATATTTTAAACTGAATTTAAAACAAAATTTTTTAAATTCACAGTTTTTGTGTTACTTTAAACTCAATATAAATTACAAACTTTTAAAATCACTTATTTTTTTTTTTCAGTTACTTTAAAATGTGAATTTTTAACTGTTCCCTCCTCATCCGGACACACATCCTAATACTAGATGTTCAAACACCAGATGAAGTGCAAATTTTCAATTCCGGGATCATCCTGATTCCAAAAGCTGTATAATATGTCCATGTAGAGGAAGTGTGGGCTGAGTTAGAGGGGTTTTTAGAAAACAAGGACAGACAGAATTTGCTGTTTATTTATTTTGAAGATTTTTGGGTCATTTTTTAACTGACCTCCTATTAACAAAAAATATAACTTTAGGTATTTTTTACTGCTTACAGATAAAGGGCAGATTTTCAATCCTAGGATCATCCTGATTCCAAAAAGGTATATGTCTATGTAGTGCGAGTGTGGCCCGACTTAGAGGGGTTTCAGACACACGGACAGACAGAATGAATTTAATTTATTTATTTAGATAGAAGAACAAGATTATACCTGGCTACAGCTTAATCTAGAACAAGGCAACAAGTGAGGGGAGTAATGGTCACCGAAGGGACCGGTATATGCATCCCCAAGTTTAGAGATTTTACTACTTGGTACTAGTATGGTAGCACTAGTAATAGGGTTAAAATTATAGGAATAATTTTAATATTCCTTAAAAATATAAAAATAGAGATGTGTTTAATGCAAATTTCTTTGAGCCTGCTACCACATGACCCAGTCAGATAAGAAAGTACTATATGATCTTTCCTTTAGAGATGACTTCTCTAAGCTCATCAATTAAAAAGCAGTAATTATGTCCCCTCTATTATTTCCAGTGTGTTTCAAATTGTTACTGTTTCTGTTTGAAAAGTGTTTTCCTTTGAAATGTATTTTGGTTATCCATTTTCCCCTTTTTGAGAGATATATTTGTTACTTGTTTCTAGTTTTCATGGTGTCTTTCCTAAATAAAAGGATAACATCAGTATGAAACAGTGAACCTTTTTTCATTGACACTGGCAGTTAGCTACATGGCACCCAATAAAGATCAAAAATCACTCCCTTCCAAAAGTTAAGTAAAGTATTAAAAACAGGAAAATTTCATTAGAAATAAAGGAAAGACTACTTCACTGTCATGGGATATCAATCTTCCTATATGACAGTGAATGCTGGACAATCTTCTCAAAGATGAAGAAAAGACTTGAAACAACAGAAACAAAGAAAAGAGTACTGAAATGTTGTGTAATATCAGTCCTCCTATATGACAGTGAATGCTGGACAATCTTCTCAAAGATGAAGAAGGGACTTGAAACAAGAGAAACAAAGAAAAGAGTACTGAACTGTTACGTAATCTCAGTCCTCCTATATGGCAGTGAATGCTGGACAATCTTCTCAAAGATGAAGAAGAGACTTGAATCAACAAAAACAAAGAAAAGAGTACTGAACTGTTATGTAATATCAGTCCTCCTATATGGCAGTGAATGCTAGACAATCACCTCACAGATGAAAAAGAGGCATGAAGCAAAAGAAATGTGGTTCTACAGAAGGATGCTAAGAATACCATGAGATGTGAGGAAGTTTTAAGGAAAATGGAAACAAAAAGGAAGCAAGGCAATAAAGCCACTAAAACGCAATAGGCTACTGAGTGTTAGAGAATATGAAAAAAAAAAAAAAACACTAAACAAGAATTAAAAAGACACCAGGAAAAGAGTTGGAAAGCATGGAATTGGAAGAGAGTTCCACAAACAAGAAGTGCGATAGAAGAAACCGTTAGCATAGAACTTACAGTTACATCATGCCATTTCAACTGTAAAATGATGAGACCTTGTTGCCAATCTAGTACTGCACTTAAATTCATAAAGTCTAGGTACCTTAGAGGAAAGGTCATCAGAACAATTACCATCAAAGTATTTATAGAAAGGGTACAGGAAAGCTGTGTTCCATTAGTGGGAACAGGAGTGAAGTCAAGATGCCAGATTTCAGTTTTTAGACAGGCATCATGAGGTGGACATAGAAATATCTCTTTTCAAAGGATCCCCTTGTAGAAATGCCGCTGTTATATCAATAGATTACAACCTCCGGGACATCAAGGCTGCTGTCAAAAATACCAAGCATAGACACTCAATATGCAGGCGGGAGAATCTTGTCTAAGATTGTTAGTGTCCTCTTCAAAGCTATTGGTTAATAATTTTGTTTTATTTTTATTTTTGTCATCTTTATATTTTCAGATATGACCCAGCAAGAAGATAGTGTAGCTTTTCAAAATGGACGACTTCAAATACATTATTATCAATCAAGTTATTTAGTTCTCTCCCCTTAGCATCCACAATATTCTAGGATATCTCTTGATCCACGGTTAATAGTACAGCATTTTCTGGATAAGGTAATTCCTTTTAATCATCAATATGATCCCAATTAACACATCTTGGTTCTTCATCCCCCCCCCCTCCACATGAACATTCATCCATTCCTTATATTTCCCCGTTTGTTTAGGCTGTGCTGCTTAATACTTTGGCTTGCTTTCATGCCTTTTCATGCCTCTCATCTTGTATGTGATAAAAGAATTTCTTTTTGGTTTTACGCCATTACCGACATCCAGAGGTGAGTTTTTGCATCTATCATCAGACATTATTTACATTATTTGGGCTATTGCCCTCATCTTTGTCATCATATTTATTATGTTTCAGCCATTGTATGCTCCGGCCTTCTTCAGGTGGGTAGAATGTTGAACTGAACACTTTATTTCACTCACTGGGGTAGACTGTTCTAGTTCCATGCGCTATGTTTAATGGATGTCAGTTATCAGTTATCTCCTGTTAATTCCCCTCTCCAAGTTCTCCACTGCCTTAACTGGGTATTGAACTCACACTCTTTGGGTCCTGTCACATGGCACAGTGGATAAAGGCGTTGGTTAGATCCACTGACAGGACCCAAAGTGTGAGTTCAATACCAAGTTAAGGCAGTGGAGAAAAACCTCTTGATCAGAGGTCTTGGACATAGTTGATCATCTTACCCAGGACACAGATGTAGTTTATTGCCATACCCAGGATGGCAACAACCATTTGAGAGCCTTGTATAATGATGTGAAAGGCATCCATCAAATCTTCATTTACAAAGTCATAATAATATAAAAAAAACTAAGCTTAGTTTAGTTTGACAAAATGAAAGAATGAAGGAAATAGAAAATTTTAATATACCTCCAAATGTTGTTGATACAATTGTAAGCAATTTAAGGTTTCTTCACATTCTTTCAAGTCATTGTAGACTCTTGTCATTTGGAGTTTGTTACCTGAAAATGAATAGATTTAGTTAACAAATTAGCATGCAAAAATGAATCAATGAAAAATGATTTTGAAATGATAGACTGCCATGTTCAATATGTTCCCTAAATTGCCAAATAGTTCAAAATGATCCCCTAATTGCCAAATAGCCCCAAAAGATCCACAAATTGTCAAATAGCTAAAAATAATTCCCAAATTACTAAATGACCTAGAATGATCCCCAAAATGATCCTTGAATTGTCAAATGGACCAAAATGATCCTCAAATTGCTGATTAATTTGCAAATGCTTTAATACAGAAATGAATTTTAAGACTTACTACAGAAATGCATTGCAAATTATTTTACTATAGAAATGAATAGGAAATCACCAACTGCAAATATACAACTTCAGAAAATGAACAAAAGAAATATTTTGAACAATTTCAGAGAAATGTCTTCCTCAGACCTCCACCCCACCCAATACAAAAAAAAAAAAAAAAAAAAAACTTCATACTTTTATTCCAAGTTTCTTTATTTTGAAGACTTTGGTACAATCGATTCATCTTTTGCCATTCTTTGCTTTCTAACATCAGCTGTTGTTGAAGAATCTTCAGACGTGTGTTCAAAGATGAGAAATCAGATTTATCCTATGAGAAAGAAAAAAAAAAAAATTATTTTCCCACCAGAAACATTGCCCAATATGTCCAGGTAATGATTTTATTTTCAGTATCATCAATAAATGCTAAATAAACCTGTTATATTTGCTTCTAATGCATCAGGAATAAAATGCATGGTAAACACAATATATTCCCTTTGTCATGATTCAATTAAAGTCTTTTATTCATTTTGTTTTTAGAAATAATAACATTGCAATTATTTCCTGCACTGATACACATCAGATTTCATTCTTTATTTATTTGGACAAGTAAATTTACTTAAGGATGGAAGTGTGAGTCTTGCCAATGGATGACTTTTTTTTTTTCTGATTAACACTAACAATTATGGAATGACAATCTGGGAGTTGTGAAAAAAAAAATGAACAAAAAAACAACAAAAATGATAGATAATACTGTTTCCTGTAAGAAATTCAGAAAAGAGAATCAATAGTAAATGCAGCAGCAAAATCAGCAGCAGCAGGTAGGCAATAAGAAGATCAGATTGAAGACTACAGGTTTAGGTTCAGAATAGTTTCAGTGGATTAAAATATTGCTTCTTGAATTTGGTAACATAGTAATTGTGTGTTCAATCCCTGTGTTGGGCAGTGCAGACTTAGTAACTATCTCTCAAAAAAATAAGAATAAGACTTGTTAATTTTAACACCTCCAAAATAAAATTGCTCCGTTAATGTTGTAGTACACTATTTACATTATTCGGACTATTGTCCTCATCTCTGTTGCCATATCTATCACAATGTTTCAGCAGTTGTATGCTCCGGCCTTCTTCAGGTGGTTGGAATGTTGAACTGAACCCTTCATTTCGCTCATTCGGGTAGACTGTTCTAATTCCACGTGCCATGTCTAATGGATGTCAGTTATCTCCTGTTAATTCCCCTCTCCAAGTTCTTCACCCCCTTAACCAGGTGTTGAACTCACACTCTTTGGGTCCTGTCACTGGATCTAACTAACGCCTTTATCCACTCTGCCATGTGTCTTGAGGACATCTGTGCATGAATTTCTGGGTATTATAAACCTAATGTTTTCAGCAACCTTTTTTACCAGTGTTCATATTGCAATTTTTGCTGTTATCACTGCATGTTTTTTTGTTTTTTTTTTACCAGAGCTCATATTGCCCTTGCCTTTTGGTTGTTGTTTAGTGCCACCTGGTGGTGCTTTCTATAAAATGTTGGCAGCCATATTGAAAATGTTTCATTTATTCAATTGTCAATATTCATACTTAACAGGAGGATTACCTTATTGCAGATGCAATTGATTCACTGAGGATTAACATAGTCTTTTAATCATCTGAGAGAATCCTATCTGCCTTCTATCAGCATGGTTCATGCTAAAATCCAGGAGAGTCAATCATTGTGCCTTCTCAGGCTGTTTTCTGCTAACATGAAGTAGAAAGATTATATTGAATCAATTTCTAAGTCTGATGCTAGGAGGGTTGCTTCTCTGTGTCATGCTAGAGAATTTTTCTCATCAGAATCTATCTTAACTATTTACAAGTTTACCATTCGTCCATGCTTTGAGTATTGCTATAACATATCATCTGGTATTCCAGCTATATATTTAGAGATCCTTGATAAAATCCAAAGAAGACCTGACATCTCGAACTCAGTCACTTTCCCACTGCCATAATGTGAAATGGCTAGATGTAACTAAGTTCTATGCTGACAGTTTCTTTTCTCGCACTTCTCACTCGTGGAACTCTCTTCCAGTTTGATCTTCAAAAATTTAAATACACTCTCAAACTCTTATCATCTGTCTTCTTGATTCCTGTTGTTTTATTGTTCTTATTCCTTAATAAGGTTTTCTTTTTCTTATATTCTTTCATACACCATAAACTTCTGCACCTTAGTGACTTTGTTGCCTAGCTTGGAGATGAAATGAATAAAATTAAAAAAAAGGAAAAAAAAATGTTACCCCTAGACTTGGTCAGTGAAACAAGAACAATCTATGCTTATAGATTAAATAAAAGTTTCAATTCAAAATTTCCTGAAAGTAACCTGGATCAACAGACATCTGGCAAAGACTGGAGGGCTTAATGGTTGAAACATTGTGATAATAACAGCAAAAATGAAAGTATTAGTTAGAATATAAATAATGATAACTCCCACAAATCCTGTTGAACAATCAGCTGCTGGTACCTCAGTAATAGCAGTCACTTTCTCACAGACATAATGTGGTTTCCCTCTGTCTTTTCTACAAATATTTTCATGGCAACTGCTCTGACAAGCTATTTTTACTGGTGGCCTGACTGCATGAATTTAAGCAGTGCTACGAGGTTGGTATGTCGGCCCCACCCTTTTACTGTTGAAACAGTTAAATGTAACTGACTCTTCTACTCCAACAAATTCTTCTCTTGCATTTCTTGACAGTGGAAGTCCCTTCCTCTTCCTTGCTTCCCTGATAACTATAATCTTCAAAAATTTAAATTTAACGTCAATCAACATCTGGTGCCTTGATCTTGATCCCCGCCCTTCTCTTTATGTTTTCCTCAATCCCCACTATACTCAGTTTTTTTTTTTCTCCCTTTCACTCTCTGTAACCCGTTGTGTACTAGTGGCACTCCTGCCTTGCTTGGGGTGAAATGCTTGAGATAAAAAAAAGCTGAAACTGAGAGAAAAGAAAGAAGTGACTTACAATTCCTTTCAGGAAGGTCATCACATCAGTGTTGTCTGAATATCGGACCAAATCTGCAGAATGATAAACAACTCTGCTGTTGTCATTCAAAACTGGAATCAATATACTGTTTTTTCTTGATCCTGAAAAATCCAAAGAATGAACTGATACATCATTTGAGAGGAATGGTGCTTCCCGGCAAATGGTTTTGCCTGACTCAGAAAACTGGTCATCACCATCTAGAGATAACTCACTGATAGGAGACGATGCCATATCACTGCTACAAGTTGGAGTTTCATCTTCGTCTGCACCATTTCCATCTTCTGTTGAAACGCTGTGACTTGGGCCAAAATCAGAGTCTGCCTCTGAGCTAGGAATGATGCCAACTTTGAGCAAAGATCCGGATTCCTGATAAGATCGGTACTTCTTCATGACAGAACTGTGTCTTGATACCTTGTCTTTTTTTGTTGCTTCTAGAAGAAATTCTTGCTTTTGCATAATGCACTCAACATCGATGGATGTTTTGGAATCAATCAATGAGGTCTGCCTTTCACTAAATTCTTCTTTTTCCAAACTGCTAGTGCTTGAGAAAAAGGTTTCCCTACCAAAGAGTGAATTCTGATTGATACTTTTGTTGGCCAACTTGTCTGGTTCTGGGTTCTTTTCTGCAATATTGGCACATTCTTTTGTGCCTAATTCATCCAAGAATTCAGAATCGGAAACATTTTTATCATTATCTTCTTCGACAGCATTGCTACGAATGAGAATGTTCCTCTCTTCACTGTCATGCCTTTGTTTTGCTATTTTCTTTTTTAACAATTCTCTCGAATCATCATCGCTTTTCTTAATCAGTTGAAACTGGCTTTCTTCAGCTGGTTTTGGTAATGGAACTGTCACATCTCTCTGATCAAATGACAGGCCTTTTAAGTCCCTAATGGGGTTCACTTCAAAAGCATGCATTTTGGTCAAATCTGAAGATGCAGGAATTTTACCATTTACCAGACTCTCTTTGCAGTCATGAAATTCTGGAATAGAATTTCCAGCAATGGGATCTTTTAAGCAGAGACTCATTTCAGAGTTGGTACATGAAGCCAGGGAAAATGTTTGGTCTAAGGTATCATTTCCAGGAAGATGGCTGCTAGATTTTAGTCCAGAATCCAATTTCAAAGAATTCCTTAAAAAAACAAAGGAAGAAATACAAAAAACATTAATTTGCCATTTAATTGGGATTTTTTAAATAATTAATTTTTATTTACTTAAACAATTATTTAAAAATTATAATGATATTCCAGAAATCTTTTTTCTTTATGGTCTTTATTATTGCTAATTTATTGAAGCAATTATTCAAACTCATTAATATTTAAATCAGGGTTTGGCAACCTTTTGGAGAGAGAGTAGGCCAGAAAGATATGCAGTGTCTCGGACAAGGGCCATGATATCAAATATACTACAGTGTAACCTGGATATAAGAGAGTTGTCGGGACTGGAGAAGAAGTCTCTTATATCCGGATTACACTGTATAATAAACCTCAGACCGCTCTGTCCAGAAGACTGCCTTGGTGTGGAGGTTTAAAGCAAAAACAACAAACTTAATGTCATTATTTAAACAAGTTTCTTTATTGTACTGCAGGAATAACAGGATAATAATTAATACAAGAGAAAATGCAAATTCCTTACTACAAATGAAATACAGTTAGAAATGGCTTGTTTCAACATTTTTATTTCATTTTAGGTTATCAGTCGGCATGACCACGTATCTCCTAAGAGACTCTTGTTTCTGCTTATTGTTCAATAACTTCTCCACATGAGGTGAAATATTTGTTGATCACATCAAGGTGATCATCACTAAACCTTGTTCTTTTAGTATATTATATTCTTTTAGTATATTTCCTTTTTGAGAAAAGTTGTTCACAAGCATATGTACTTCCAAATTTTTTGCATTATTCAATAGGCTTTTATATTTTTCACTTTGCAAAATATTTTTCTTGTTGAAGTCAGCAGTGGATTCGGAATTAAATTTTTATTTTAAAGATTTGTCTCATTCTAAGTCGATTAACTCCAACTGATGTTTTTCTGCCACTTGCTCCACAAATTAGTTAATTGTTGTCCAGGTGTTAAGTTGGTAACTGGACAAAACTCCTTTGAGTGAAGGATATGGCCCGGGGGCCGGGGTTTGCGGACTCCTAATTTACACAATTATCTAAAATTATTATTATTATTATTTATACAATTATTTAAAACTAGCAATGACTATGAAAATTTCAGACTTCCTATTTGAATTTTCTAATGAATTATAATTCACGATTGACTAATCTTCTTTTGAGCTCCATGACCATAAAATACCTGTCAAAATTCCCCTATTGCATTGTTAAATATTTGAGTTTAACAACTTTTACAAAATATTGAAATAACCATATGTATGAATGCAGATCATTATTTGAAGAAATAAGAGGATACAAACAAAAAGATTCAAAACTGTTTTCTATTTCTCTAAAGCAGATGTTAAATGCATGAGAGCATTATCACCTCCTGTATCTTCTTTTTCTTTCTATGACATATGCTTTTTTTCTTTTGTCCTTCCATTATTTCCTTGCAATCAAAATGGAATCGTCCACTATTTATCTGTAGTAATGTCAAGTCTATTATTTATCTGAGATATAACACCGAGGTGTGGGGGTAGAATTGTATATTGTATGGTTGTGGTCACTATACAAAATACAACACTGTCACTGGTGACAAATATGGCACCGGAGTGGCTGTGCCTTGGTACCTGTATGTCCAACATAAATTTTAACCATTAATCAGTCTCCAGTTTGGTGAAGGCTGAATGAATTGTGCGTGGCTTATCCCATCATTTATCTCATCCACCATCGTATGTAAATCCTCATTTATGTCATGTATATACTGGGGTGGAAAATTAACCGAAATAGACCATGACTTTGATTTTGGGTGATAATTCTTTGATTTTGGGTGATGAATTCCATCATGTATCGATCTCAATGACTTCCTTAATTCAGACAATTTTCCAAAAAGGCAGGAATTCTCTTGCGGAAGCTATCCCCAATTTATTAATGGTGAGAATAATATAAAAGATACAAACATCACGCTCATGATGTTCGACTTCAATAATTTCTATTCTTCCCTTTAGGCACTGAATGGATGAAATGCAGGTGGGTTGCCAACTTCACTGCAGCTAGAAATTTTGGCAAAAACAGATAGTAGTTTTATCCCTAAGCTGCCAAGTCTCGCTGCCTGTTGATTGTCTCTCCAACTGCTGTCTCGACTGCTCTCCGGTTTCAAATTTCTGCTGTCTCTTCTTGTGCCTATAAGAGTAACAGTTCCATGGAAACTTTGATTAATTAGGCATTCACACAAAAGCCCACTTTGTAAAACTATTTCTGCATTTATAGGCCCTTATGCAAAGCTGGGGCAGGGTATGAGGTGGTTGAGGGTTCACGGGGAAATCCCAACATCTATACAGAGCCTTTTGTTGTCTGGTCTTGGGAAATTGATTGCCTCATCAATTTTGGGGAGATTCCTCACCCAAAGAGTGGTGGTGGCAGAATATTGATCTACCCAACTCCTTCCCTCTTGTGTAGGTGCTTCTCATGATCACTGCCTGAAGGGTGCAGGCAATTCCTCTGCCTTCCTTGAAATTCTATCTGGGTCTTTTACTTCTCTCTTTGTTCCCTGGTCAAACCTGTCCCCAGAGATTAGGCACAGTCTATCCCAAATTACTAAATTCAATTATCATCCAAAATTTCTATTGGTGAGGAATCTTATTGCGCTGACTTTGCATGAGGGTCCATAAATACAGATAAGTGAAGAAAGAGACAGAGAAGGTGATGTTTGAGAAAGAGGCGCATTGCCAGTTAGTTCAAGACCCACTTTGTCAAACCCCACACAACTTCTGCAGAAAGAACTTAGACTCTGGCCCCATTCTAGACTACCAGATGCAACTGGAAGGTTGGAAGGTCAGTCTGAAGAAATCACAGAATGTAAGAAATCAAATTTCAGCCTTGTACCAGTTTACCGAGCATTGCTAAACATAGTGTCATGGGACATTAAGGAGAAAGGTGCTGAAAAGCTGCATGTTGTTAATTTAGTGAGTAGAACGTTCATTGTATGAACCTTTGATTGTTGTGTTACACTGCTGTCTCTTACTTTGTTCCTTGTGGTATCATCTTGCCAAAGCTGCCGGATCAGTGACATTGGGTATACTACTTGGTGTTCTAAAACAAGCACAATGTGGGCAGGGTGAGATTGACCACGGATTTGCCTGGTGACTGTGGGCAATATATAACATCATAAAGGAGCAAGAACAAAAGAAGAGTGATTAGGAGAACAATAGATAGCAATTGACATTGCATTTAAATTTTTGCAGGCTAAAATCGGCTAGAAAGCATGGAGCTGGAAGGGTGTTCCACAAGTGAGAAGTGTGAGAAAAAATGTGTTAGCATAGAACTTACAGTTACATCTAGCTAATTCAACAATAAATTAATTTACATGCAAATACCATTGGGAAAAGCATGATTCCACCTTTTCTCCACTTGCTATGGGTTAATCAATAAGACTTGTATCACTAAACCATTGTTATCTTGAAAAAAAAAATTCTTACACTTTGAAAATATTTTCTGGCTTTAAATAACCTACAAAGGGTTATTGGTAAGCCATAAAAAAATGAATCAATCAATCAATGAAATATTGATTAGGTACACAGGCATGTCTTTTAGATTTATTTACTTTCTCTGGAATATTAATATGAATAGAAACTATAGTTGCCACAAAGTGAGAGATTATTTTATATATTGATTGCAATATAGAATTGTTCCCCCAATTTATAGACACAATATAATTTCTTGTTTATCAAATTCTGGTCAGTTATGAATCTATCTCTTCTCCCCTATTCTATGGGATAATTAGTAAAACTTGTATTACTAAACTATTGTTATCTCAAAAAAAATTCTTAGATTCTAAAAATATTTTCAGTCTTTAAATAACTCGCAATGGGTTGATAAGCCATAAAAATGAATGAATGAATGAATCAATAAATAAACATTCCTTAAATCCATCTGGGTTTTGCAGAATTTTAGTAAAACATTAATCACATTATTATGACTACCTCAAATTTATGGAGCTAGGTGCAGTATCTCCATGAGACTTGATTTTACTGAATCTTGATTTATTTTAGGTTCAAATCCACCCGATGACTTCCTCATGACCAACATATAGTATTTTAAATGTTCAAATTAATATTTTTAACCCAAACTTTTTTCATCAGATTCCAGCCCTATTAACCAGTCTCCCATATTTTTTTCCATCTAATATAACAACTCCTTCGCTCATAGTTACCAAGTCTTTTAATACCTCAAGACACTGAACAATAATTCATGCACTAATATGACTCAGTCAGAGACACTGTCCTGCTACAGATGTAATTAAGCACCTGTTCTTACTTTCTCACACACACACACACACACACACACACACACAAAGAAGCAAGCCCTCCCTCCTCTATACCAAACCCCCACACTGCAGTCAGGATCATAGAGTCATTGTAAAATCCATGATCCTTTTCATTTTGCCAAGGCTATATATGGCTTTGTCCTACTTCTAGAGCGGTGGCCACCCAAGGCTATAGGACCCAGTCTGTCTTGCTATTTTACCCATAGCTGGGAGGAGAAGAGATAGATTCATACCTTTCCCAAGGGTATTAGAACGTAAGTGAATGTAATGAACTCAGCTCACCGATTCCTCAATCTGAGATGATAACAATTACTACACTGGAGGTAATGCAGGGTGTAATGCATGTGCTTACAGGGGGACAAGTAGAATTTTAATATAATTTTGATAACAGAAATCTTTCTTACTATTTTAAATGCCCATAAGATGCCATATATTTTTTGTTCATTCTTGTATTGCATCAATTTCCTCTTTTTCATTTCTTCTAAAATCAAAAATGATCACTTAAGTGATGCTTCATAAAATTTATGAAATAATGAAAGTAGATTATCTGCAAAAATTCAGGAAGGCCAAAGATTATAGAAACTGAATCATTCAGAAAATCTATAGAAAAATAAAAAGTAAAAAAATGTTATTACTTGACTTCCATAGTGTAATTAATAATGGCAAAAATTTCCTGCTGGCACTTTTCACTCCATTCATGATTCGGGTAGATTGTTGTTAAAGTATTTTGAAATTTTTCCCAGCATAAACCTTTAAGACTGGCAATTCCTGCACCTTGAAGAAGAAGAAAAGATTCAATGAGGAAACATTATCAACATGTTCTTTCTTTTTAAATTAAAAGCTGAAAGATAGTTTTTCACTGGAGACTTATACACACAGCTAATATTTTTAAAACTGAAGTCAAATATTTTATCAGGTTTTCACACATTGCAAAAAGATAATTCTAATTAAATTTCTTAAAAATTTAAATTGTATTATTAAATCATGACAAAATAAAGAAAATAAATTTTATCAAATATGAAAAAATCTTTTTATAATGACATAAAAATTTTAAAAAATAATCACAGAAAGAAAAAAAAGATCATAAATACAAAAATAAATCTACATTTGCAGTTCCAAGTTACAACAATGTATATTATTAGTTGATGACTGACAATGTGACGTTAGTTTAAAAATAATTTAAAAAATGATGGATGGCCATAAAACAATGCTGAAAATAAAATGGAAGGGGCCACAAAAAATGCAGTGGCCATCCCCAGTCAGTGATTTCAGGGGTAAAATCCGCCAGTGCTGCCTGTTCCCTCCCCACAAAAAATAATTCACTACCTATTTTCCCACCAAAAAATTCAATCCACACCTGCACTTCTAAGCAATAAATTGACACCCATATCTAAAAGAAAAAAAAATCAATCAACACCTGCAGTATTAAAACATAAATCAACACCTGTATCCCCCCCAAAATCAATTAACACCTGTATTACTAAACAATAGTATTTCATTGTGTAAAGAACTTCAGGAATGTTATGCAAATTGATATTTGGTCAACTTGCAAAACGTTTATTAGTTCTGCTATCTTCTTTTATGGGTTATGCCATACCAATCAGTATTGAATGGAAAAAGAAAAATCATCTTTCATAGTAGGTTTCTTTGGACATTTTCTTTATTTGCTGATCCAAAATGACCCAGTCATGTTCAAAATGATTTATGTCAGGGAATCAACTGATATGATTATGTGAATCATTTAATATCTTTTTCTCTGTACCATTCACAAGTTTCAAATATATATATATATATATATAATCATTTCACCCCAAGCAAAGCAGGAGTGCCACTAGTACACAGAGGGTTAGAGTGTAAGTGAGAGAAAAGACTGGGTATAGGGAAGATTGAGGAAAGGATAAAAGATGAATGGAATTCAAAACAATAGAAGATGATGATTGACGTTGCATTTAAATTTTTGAAGATTGTAGTTTTCAGGGAAGCAAGTAACAGGAAGGGAGTTCCACTGTCTGGAAATGCAAGAAAAGAAACTATTGGAGTAGAAGTGGTCGTTATATTTAACTATTTCAACAGTAAAAGGGCAGAACCTAGATATCAATCTAGTAGCATGCTTAAGTTCATGTAGTTGGGGCACCAGGGAAAAAGCTTGTCAGTACAGTTGCAAAAAAAATATTTGTAGAAAAGACAGAGGGAAGCTACATCATGTCTGTGAGAAAGTAACTGAAAACAAGATGCCAAGTCAGGATTGATTACATTGCAGATCCTTCTTTGGATTTTGTCAAAAACCTCAAGAGGAGCAGCAGGGGCACCAGACCAGATATGGCAACAGTATTCAATGCATGGACGAATGGTAGATTTATAAATGTGTAAGATGGACTCTGACAAGAAAAACTTTTGGCACAACACAACAAACCAACTTTTCTTGCACTAGATGCAGGTATTGATTCAATATAGTTGTTCCACTTCAAGTGAGTTGAAACCATGAGGCCAAGAAGGTGCAGTGAGACACTCTCCAGGAGTCAAGCATCAGCTATGCTGATGGTGGGCAGGGGAGTTTCTCTGTGGTAGTTAAATGAGAGCAGTTTAGATTTGGAGGCATTAAAATTTACAAGAAATTTTCTGCCCCAGTTAACCACTGATTGGAGGTCCTTTGCCGCAGCCAAGTTAATTTTGTTAGCTCTGACAGATTTGCTATTCAGACAGGAGTAAATGGTAGTGTCATCTGCATAAATGTCTACTTGGGTACGGATGACATCAGGGAAATCAGAAACAGCGTAGGGCCAAGTATAGATCCTTGAGTGACACCCACCTTCATGTGAAAGAATCTGGAAGCGAGCCCATTCAGAATGACCTTCATTTCATGATTTGATAAGAATGACTGGACTAAATCAAACACTTGTCCTATAATACCATAGCCCTGAAGCTTACATAGAAGAGCAGCATGCCAAACCCTGTCAAATGCCTTTGTGATATCTAGAGCCACAGCTCGAGTTTCACCGTTATTATCAAGAGCTTGATATACATATTCAGTGATGGCCGTAAGCACATCAGCCGTAGAATTGGCAAAATGTAATCCATATTGTTTATCAGAGAGTAGGTTGTTAGAGGCTAAGATGCTTAACCACTTCAGCATAGATTAAATCCTTGAATACATTGCCAAAAAGTTATAGGAGGCTAATAGGGCGATGGTTAGAAGAGTCAGAAAGTTCTCCAGAGTTCTTAAAAACAGGAACTACAGAAGAGTACTTCCAACAAGTTGGACAACAGGAAGCAGCAAGATAATAGTTGTAGAGTTTGGAGAGAACTAGAGCCATCTTGGGAGCACATTTCTTTAGGACAATGGCTGGAATCTCATCACCTCTGCTTGCCTTATGGAAATCGAAATTAGAAATGATGTCCGAGACCAGTGAGGGGGTTATGTGCATATCACTCAGTAGAGCCTCAGTTCTAAGTGAGGGAAATCATGTGTGGGTATTCTAGATGTCAAATGTTGAGTTGGAAGAAAATTTCCGACCAAAGCATTCAACCTTATCTGCTGTAGGACGTTGAATTGATTGAATAGGGAAGGGATTGAGAATTTGCTGTTGTTCAGCACACACTTGCAGAGCTGCCAATAATCTCTGGAACCAAACGTGCAAGACACTATACATTGTTTCATTCTAACATCAAACAGTAACTTCGCTTCATTGAGGACACAATTGCACTCGTTAAAAGCAGAGACAAAGAGATTTCTGTTGCAATCAGACATGTTGCTCTGGTACAGACAGAAGAAGTGATTACTGTGGGCTGTTGCAGCTGAGTATGCAGGTGAGAACCAAGGAGATGAATGCAGTTTAACTTGGTATTTCCTTGATGGAATGAAAGCATCAATGCCAACTTTCACCCAGGAGGAGATCTCAGATGTGCATTTTTGAGTAGGATGATTAAAAACTTCTTTACATAGGACATCACAAAGGAAATCATGGAACAAGTCCCAATCTGCTTGTTGTTAACAGAAGGATATTCTGTTGGTAGGAGATTCTTGGCTGGTGGCGGAGCAGAAGGAGATGTTTACAAACACTACCACATGATTAAAGTTGCCAAGAGAGCAGAGCTGCATAGTACGACAATAGTCAGGGATAGCGATAAAAAAGAGATTGAAAAGAGAAACGTGTCTGTCAGGGTTACTGGGGAAATGTGTGGAGAAGTCAACCACTTGTGTAAGAGAAACATCCCTCCTTATCTGTTCCAAAGAAAGCCAAGGTCGTTTCATCTGTAGGGAATGTGATGGCCTCAGTTTTTTGGGATGCAAAAGGCATTGCGTTCATTCTTCAAAAAGGTCACACAATCAATGGAGAGTACTATGCCCACCTGTAAGACTAAATGGCAGGAAAACTGACAAAAGGGTTCATGTCCTTGGTATTAATGGCTGCTCTGCGTGAGTGATTTGGCCTCATCTGACTATCATCTGCTCCCCAATATGAAAAACATTGGAACCAGTATTGCAGTGATGATGACATCATATCTGCTATTGATGACATTTTTTTCCCAACAGAATGGAAGCTTCTTCATCAATGTGATCCAAACACTGCATCAGCAATGGAAGAATTGTGTGGATTGCAAGGAAGAGGGGGTATATCGAAAAATAAACCTCACTTGTTCACATTCCAGGAGAGTTTCTTGGTCAGTCTTTGAACTTTTCAGCCAACTCCTGGACAGTTGTTTTCATACAAGTTGTACAAACATTTTGACTCCAGACTGATGTCCATTTGAATAAAGAAAGACACAGATGAAAAGATACCAAAACTACAAGTAGATGACTCACTGTCTACCTCTGCTTCTTTTGCATGCGAGTGTTTAGTTCTCTGAACCTTTTTTTCTTCATTAATTGCCACAGAAATTTCAGCTCTCTCTTTCTGATTGTTAGCAGCAGATTCTTTGGAATTCTTATTTTCCTTAAAACTTCCTCATTGCACACATGTACTGGCCATCATATTTGTTAGTAGAAATACATTTCTGTTGCTTCAAGTTACATCTTTATCTGTGAGGAAATTGTCCATCAATCACTGTCATATAGAAGAATCGATACTATGTAGTAACACTTTTTTCTTTATTTCTAAGGGCATTTTCCTATATCTTAATACTTTGTTTAGTTTCTGGAAGACATTTTTCACTTTTCCTATTCTGATATTTGTTGCACACTTTCTATCATTTGTGTATATATTTCTTCTACTGAAGTAGAGTGTATTTTTTTTAATCATTTCACTCCAAGCAAGGCAATAAAACCACTAAGACACAAGGGGTTACTGAGAGTGAAAGGAGTGAGAACAATAAAAGAAGAGGAATCAAGATGATTCACACTGCATTTAACTTTTGGAGATCAAAGTTGGCTGGAAAAGCAAGAAGCCAGATGAGAGTTCCACAAGTGAGAAGTGCGAGAAAAGAAATTGTTAGCAAAGAACTTATGGTTACATCTAGCCAATTCAACTTGTAAATTGATGAGACCATACTGCCAATCTAATACTATGCTTAATTTCATAGAGTCTAGGTACCATAGAGCAATATTTATCAACCTTATCCTGGTTGTGGCCCTCTTCAATCCAATGCAAGTTCTTTATGATCCCTCATGCCCTGTCCCTCGATGCATCTAGGGAAGTAGGAATATTAAAGTTTGGTTGTTTGGATAGTACTATGGCATCAAAACACTAACTCCAGTTGTAAACCAAAGAATAATATTATTTGGATAAATATTTTATATGAACAAACTCATTTACAAAACAAAACAAAAAAATACATGTACCATCAGCTCTATTTTGTATGGTTTCAATGGGATCCCTATGACTGGTGCAGGGCTGCCAAATTGTCAATGTTTGGCTTGAAAGCTGTCAGAGAGAGATATAAAACACCTCTTTTTTTCTACGTCAAGGCAATCTCGAATTTTTGACAGCAGATGGATCATCCAACTGAAACCAGATTCAATCAAGTAAGATGTGGGAAAAGCGAGTAAGAGCAACTTCACATCTTTCCAGAGTAGTGAGTAATTCTTATGCATGCCTTCATTCATCCACGGCTTCTGGTATCCTCTACACTTGAACTTCACTTGAACTGATGTATTATTTTGAAGTTAATGTTTCTTTCATGTAGGGTGATATCAACTTCAGATGCATCAGCAAATGAAGGGATCCACAAACCAGTGCAGCACTGTCATTTGGAGTCGATCATTATACAAGTGCTTCAAATGATCACCATACACTGCTAGGTCATCATGAAGCAGCTTGGTGGATATATTTGCTAAGGAATGAAACTGTGCAAACTTCCATCTCCTAAGGTTCAACCAGAACAGGTTTAGTTTCTTGCTAAATGCATTAATTGCCTCCTCACAGGAAAACAGGGAGGAGTCATTTCTTTGGAGCTCTTTGAAATCAGGACATTGAACTTTTCAAAATGGAAAGACAAGTTAGTGAAAACATACCTAAATTTAAATTGCCTCTTTTTTCTATGTCAAGGCGATCTAGAATTTTTGACAGCAGATAGATCATCCAACTGAAACCAGATTCAATCAAGTAAAATGTGGGAAAAGCGAGTCAGAGCAACTTCACATCTTTCCAGAGTAGTGAGTAATTCTTATGCATGTCTTCATTCATCCACAGCTTCTGGTATCCTCTATACTTGAACCTCACTTGAGCTGCTGTGTCATTTTGAAGTTCAATTAAACTTTCTTGTAGGGTGATATTAACTTCAAACGCATCAACAATGAAGGGATCCATAAACCAGTGCAGCAATGTCATTTGAAGTCGATCAGAGAAACGAGTTTTCATATCATTATGCAACTGCTTCAAATGATCACCATACACTGCTAGGTCATCATGAAGTAGCTTGGTGGATATATTTACTAAGGAAGGAAACTGTGCAAATGCCACTCTCCCATGGTTCAACCAGAACAGCTTTAGTTTCCCATTAAATGTGTTAATTGCCTCTCGCAGGAAAACATTTCCTTGGAGCTCTTTGTTTAGGACATTTAGCTTTTCAAAATTGAAAGAAGAGTCAGTGAAAATTGCCTTCATTTAAACTTTAAATTATGAGTTTTAAATTTTAAGAAATTGAAAACTAAAAACAGCCATTTTGCATAGATCAGATGAAAGAATTACATTAAATAAACATTTATGTTAATAAAATGGCTTAGAGTAATTTAATATTTAAATTAATAATAAATTTAATATTTTATTTTAAATAATAATTATTAATTACAAAATACAACTTATATATATTTTGTGGATCCTAAATTTTCTGTGCCTCCTCATGCCCCACCTTTTCAAACTTGGCCTTGTGGCCCCTGAAAATATCTCACGGCCTCCAAGGGGGCCATATGGTCCACGTTGAGAAATATTGTCATAGAAAAAAAAATTTATTTTGTAAAGGTAGAAGAATGTGGCACAAGGCCAAAAGGAGGGAAGGTTGGTCTTCTGTCTTATAATTAAATCTAGCTAACCACAAATACTGACCCAAACATACCACACTATTCATTACACTAAAACAACACACTCTTACTACAGCCATCATAATACCTCAGATTCTCTGTGAAGTCCTAACTAGTTACCATATGTACAATTTGTCTGGGGTGGGGGAATAACAACCTGTAAAAATGAAACCCTAGTGAATATTCACAAAGAATACAATAGAGGAAAGTTCATCTGAACAATTACCATGAAATTATTTATAGAAAAGGCATAGGGAAGCTGAATTACAGTGGTGGGAAAGTGACTGAAACTGAGATGTCAGGTCAGCACCAATAACATTGCAGATTCTTCTTTGGATTTTATCAAGAATCTTTAAATATATAACAAGAGCACCAGACCAGATGTGTCAGCAATATTCAAAGCATGGAGGAATGTTAAACTTATAAATATATATATGTACTCGCACCCCCACCTCAAAATTGCCAGCCTATGACCCCACCCATCCTTTGTCATATCATTCTTGGCCTTCACCTTTTTCCCCCCTTAGGGGGCTCAAGTCAGTGCCACACTGCAGTCATTGTTTGGTTCTGGCCTTAAAGTGTGACTGATGAATCACTCCATTATGGAAAAGTTAAATGGTTGCATGCTTGTGTGTATTTTAGGTGCAGTGCATGTTCATATATGATAAGCAACTAAGAAGAAGCATACAAAAGCCTGGGTTTCTACTACTCACTATTTATTCTTTTTTTCATGGTGACTGTAATGAAACAAAGTTCTCAATGTCTCTTGGGTATGTCTGTTTTCTTTTTTTCTGGTCCAGAAATAAGTTAGGGTAAGTAAGGATAACAATAGTTAAAATGGTCAAGCTCAAGTAAGCTTTGAGCTGAGTTGGAACAACCAAATTACTTACTTCAGGTAATATACGTTGGAATTTTGAACTGTATTAGTAATATTATTATGTAGATTATTCTAGTTCCACATGCCATACCTCAATTTCAGTTATTTCCCTTTAGTAACTCAACTTTCCAAGTTTTTGTTCACTTATTGATCTCACAACTCTTTGGGTCAAGTCACTTTTGGATTACATCTATCAATGCTTTTATCCACTGGGCCATATGTCCTTGGTGACATCAGTGAATGAATTTTTGTAACTTATAAACCTAATGTCTCAGTTTCATTTTTTTACCAGAGCTCATATTACAATTTTTCTTATTGTTTTTCTCTAGCACTGTATTACTGGTTTCCATATTGTATTCAATACCTGACCGCAGCAGAGGTGAACAAAAAAAAATACAAACTTGGAGCAATAAGTTACTAAAGGGAATTAAGTGAAACTGAGATATCCAGAAAAGGCATGGCATGTGGAAGTAGAACAATACACCATGGTGGATGAAATAAAGGGTTTGATTTGAAATTCCAATGTATATCACTTGAAGATGGATGGAGCATAGAATGAGAAAAACATGAATATGACAATATAGATGAGGACAATAGTCCAAATAATGTAAATAAGTCTTCATTTTAGTTTAAAAAAACAAACTTTATCAACCAAATATAAACTTTAAATAAATTAAAAAAAAAAAAAAGGACAAGACTTACCCATGACAAAATTTTCATCAGGATTCCTCTCCAAATCATGGGTTCCCATGTGACGCTGAATGATCTTCATAATTTTGAAGATCAAGTGTAATTGTTTAATGGTTCCTTCACTGATTGTTTCGATGTTGCAAAGTGTTTTCAAAAAGACTTCCTGCGAATCGGAATTGCCTTTTTCCAAATGTAAACTCGTCTTTGCTTTTGGACATTTATAGCAGATTTCCTCACAGTTTTTGTGACAATCGTATAACAGGCATGAATGTCCACCCTTACTTGAAATACTGTTAGAGTAAGCTGCACCTTGTGCAATGTCACCAAATTGTTTAACTTTCAAAGAATTGGAGTCTCTTTCAGAATTATATTGGCAGCCATTTTGTAACTTTAGCTGATCTTCAGAAATTATGACTTCATGCATTCCAAGTGTCTTATTGTCATCACTCGAGGACACAGGAATTTCTTCTGGAGTCAGATTAGGGGTGGAAGATGAAGAAAACTCCTGTTGGTCATTGTCTATGAAAGTGCTGCATTCACAATGATAGAAGAGATGTTTTTGATGTGGTGTCACCTCAGAGTCAAGTGATTTGCTTTGATGACGAGGTGAATGATACAATAAACGCTTATCGTTTGAATGATTTGGTTCAGAGATAGAACGAAGAAAAGAGTTTTTATCGAAAGTTTCAAAACCAGATGTTTCTTGATTGCACATGTTTTCTGGCTGATTCTTTGACAGATTTTGGTTCTGTGGAAATGGCTGTGAATGAAATTCAAATTCTTTTTTGTTTCTTGGACAACCTTCACTATTGTAATGAAACTGACCTGATTTGAGCGTCATATCAAAATGCCCAGGCCAAGTTTCTGCTTTAGGGTACTGTTCCTGGGAACTTGGTAGAGATGCCTGGGAGGACCATTTCTTATTGTTAAGGCAATGGCATTTAGATTGCTTGACCTCCTTGGGTTTTTTCGTTCGGCGGGAACGTAACTTGTGGACCAAGTCTTGGGCTCTACGGCCATGAGACAGACACAAAGAACAACGGTTGTAAGAACATCTTTTAAAGTCAGCATGGTGCTGCAACTCCTGGAAGTTGTCGACAGATACCCGTGGTTCTTCATCATCCTCCAAAGAGTCACAACAGTTAGGGTCGGACTGACAGCTGGATGTCTCTGATTGAGAAGCAGAAGGGGATGAACTATATAAGCAATGGGGACAAGATGGTTCTTTAGCTGGAAATTTGGAACTAATATGCACTTCTTCAGCACACTGACCATTGCTCATCATTGGTGGATAAGGTGCATTGACAAAAGGAACAGTCATCACTCTTTGGGTTGGCATTACCATTAAGGGAACCTGAGATTTAGACTGCCTGTTATGTAAGGAGAGATCATTCCATCCAAAAAGCCCAAGGGTCGAAAACTGACCAAAAGTCGATTGTTTTTCTTGTAATTTGTTCAAAATTATCTCTGCTAATTCTTCTACTTCCTTTTTGCCTAATGTCTGATCTCTTTGGATAGTTAGACAAGATGCTTCCTTACCCTGCTCTGTTTGCCTTGATGGCTTGTCTTTGGTGGCAGATTCTGATTTCTCTGGAAAATAATACAATTAAATTTTAAAACTATACAGGCTGCAATTGCCATTTAAATTCTGCAAAAATGAAAATAACACTGACATCTCATTTTAACAGATATATTTACCAAAATAAAGAAAAAATTGAAATATTAAAGAGTAAATTTATTCAATAAAATCACCATTGGCTTCAATCACAGCATCCAGATGACTTTGGAATCTCCTGCAACTCTTCCAGATGGTCTCTTTGTTTAAGTTTATGAATGTTACTGTCAATTCATCTTTGGTGTTGCAAGGTGTTTTGTTGGTCTCTTGTTCAACTGCATCCCACACACAATAATCAAAGAGGTTGCAGTCTGGGGAGTTAGGTGGCCAGATGTAAAGGGTGATATGGTTGCAGAAATTGTCTGACAGCTATGACTGGGTTCTTCTTCTTATGTAGCATGGTGCAGAGTGCTGTTGCCAGACATAGGGTCTTCCAGCAGCCACCCTCTTGACAAAGGGTAACATTACCTCCTTAAGGCCCTTACGTAGGCCTCTGTGTTGAGTCTGTGGCCCTGTGGAAAAATGAGTAGAGGCATAATGTTACCATCAATAGTGATCACTCCAAACACCATTGTGATCACCAGTAGACTCGTCCAATTCTTTCCAAATCCTCTGCACTGTCCTCAAACTGGCACCCAAATACTCTGAAATGTTCGTATTGGAGTTTCCAGTGTGCAGGCCAAGCAGTACAGCATCCATTTCCAAATTTCTGGCAAAGTGAATTGTGTCATGGTGCTCTTTATCACAAATGATGCCGAACTGACCCTGCTATACTGTGTAGTTGACAAAATAAAAAAAAACACATATGCACAAAATTAAAGATATAAAATGGCAACAATTTACCCATTGAAATCCTGTATATAAATCAATAGGAATGACTTCAAAATACTTCTCCTTCCCCAGTTTATAGATGAAATGCACCAATGTGTGCTGGGATTTCTGGGTATGATAATAAACTACATCCAGTAGCAAGGCCTCTGAACAGGAGATTGGAGATTTTAAAGGGTGTTGAACCACCTCATCTAGATACTGACCAGAATCAACATTGCTTAACTTCAGTGATCATACAGGAACTGGTGTTTCAACACTATATGGCCTTAAGCATGATCCAACACAATATTTGATTCTTTTGTAAGTAGGTATAAAATAGCTATGTAATAACAGCTGATTTCTCTCTCCTCATTGGGATATGTAGCAAATGAAGGAATCTCCTAAAAAGAAGACCAGACATAACCACATAGAAAACCTAAAGAGAAATGAAACATTAGCCTGCATTACACTATCTTCAATCTTAATTTTAATTTTTTTTTGTAGTACAAGTTATTATAGAAATTCATACATTTTAAAGTAAAACAAAATTTTAAAAAAGCCACTCATACCAGATTCTGAAAGCTTGTTACTAGGCTTTGACAAATTTCCTTTTGATGTTTGTTTCGTGTAGACTTCTTCAAGTTGTCTCAGTTTCTCGACTACACGGCGACTAGCACTGACAAATGTTTCAGTAGTGTTTCCTGACCGTTTCCCAAGAGATGGCATTGGTTTTTGTGGGTTTTTTTCTGGGTCTGTGTTTATTGCATCCTTGATCTTCCACTGCATTTGCTCCTTCGCAGATTGAGCCTTTTGTGTTTGATCCCAGCTTTCGTTTAGAATAATAGGCTTAAAATGAGTGGCAGGAGAACTTAACACAGTTGGAATATTTTGAGAATTTTCTCCTTCTGGAAATTCCAAATGCTTGTTAACCACAGCAGTAAAGGCTGACCTTTGATTTGAGGCACTGACACAATTTTCTTCATTTTCATTCAACTTTTCTTTTTCATTCTCTTTTTGTTCTTGACTTAATGCATCATCATTTTTTCTCAAGTTTCCCGTGAGACCAGTTACATCTTTTTCCCCTATGTCTTCCTGCAATATATTAAAACCATTCATAAGTAATGCTTCATCTATAATTATATATATATATAAAGCACTAAAATTCTATATAAAATACATTACTGGAAATATGGCACTATTAGAGAGTACCTGTATATTAAACATCTCGTCTCTCCTATCAACCTCAATGTATTTAACAGTGGAAATGAACTGTGAAAAGCTTTTTTAAAAATAGAAAGATGCTTATGCAAATTCCAGCCACTCTCAACATGCAAAGGCTCAGAATAAACACTCCTATTCAAACGAACACAAAAATAAAATGCAACTTAAACAGTCATAACATGAGGAAAATTTAACAATACCAAAAACAAAACTCCCTTTAAAATGGTTAAAGAAGTGTCTGAAAGTGCTTGGGACAATGAAAAGTATAGAACATTTTTGTACTCATTTACTTCTACCAAAAAGTAAAATGTAAAGATGCTGGAAGAATTAAATAAAAAATTAATTAAATCTTACTTATCTGCCATATTTAATAAAAGATGTTTAAAAGAAAGGTTGCTGTCGTCCAAATATATATATTAATTAAATTTATATATATATATAATTCTGTCTAATTTTATATATCAACAAACAGCATTTAGAAAAATATGACCAACTGGAAAATTTCTTGTGACGTGTTTCATCCGTTGGGATTTCATCAGACTACGCTTTGTTGATATTGTCATGTCCACACACACACACACACACACACACACAAAACGAGTTTTGAAACTACTTGCGTCTCTCATTTCATGCACATGTGTAGACGTGGCTACATCAATAAATCCTAGTCCAATGAAATCCTAATGGATGAAATGCGTCATATTTATTTATATATATATATATTCATCAGGTTAGCCAAAAAGTCAGGCAAGCTATGGAGGATGCCATGGGACACAATTCAATGTCTAATAAACGAAAGTTCTCGATTTTTTTTTTGTTAATGCAAATTAGTATTGGGATTAATTTATGCGTTCTATATTTAAAATAACATTAAATTATAAATTTAACCATCTTTTAATTTTTTTTACATTTTTATAGTCATGCATGTCTGTTAGCTTGGAAAAGTAGTAATGAGAAATTGTATAAAAAACTAAATAAAAGCACCTTGTCTATCGTATTCAATGAAATGTACATGAAAGAAGGATTGCTACCTAAATACACAAATATATATATCTCCAATAAATCAACAAAATTTTAATTGATTTATCTCACTGACAAACTCAAGAGTTTTGCACCAATATAATAACTATTTTGCTTGTTGGCTATTGTGGCATGTGGAGGCTTCCTTACTTTGATCAATTTGCAGTAACAGGAACAGAAGTAATCATCAGGGAACAACTGGAAGTAAAAATTCATAAAAACACTGGCCAGGCCCTATTCGGCCTCTTTTTTTTCACTTTTCCTTTTCAGTGGCTACTACCTTTGAGGCAAGCTCAAAGGACTATTTACAATCCTTGCTGCAGAAGACATGAGCCAGTCCTGGCAAGTCATAGAAACAGATTTCTCATTCTTCATGGGGGACAAGTGGAGAAATCTCCCTTTGAGACACCTACCCAAAGGAGAAACTACTCACAACCCCTAGTCCAGAAGACCCATACCAGTTTAAACAATTCTTCATAGCAAGAGGCTTGCAATATGGGAAACAGGGGTATCATGAGAAAAAATGAGGAAATTCTGACAAACCCTTTCTGGAATATTAAGACCTTCTCAACTGTTTTCATATCTGTCTATATTTCTGAGATGAGGTATTATGTACACTATGTACATTATACAGACTATTGTCCTCATCTTTGCCGCCATATTTATTACCTTTCGGGCCTTGTATGCTCCGACCTTCAGGTGGTTAGAATGTTGAACTGAACCCTTTATTTCACTCACTGGCATGTGGAACTAGAACAGTCTACCCCAGTGAGTGAAATAAAGGGTTCAGTTCGACATTCCAACCACCTGAAGAAGGCCAGAGCATACAAGGCCTGAAAGGTAATAAATATGGCAACAAAGATGAGGACAATAGTCTGTATAATGTAAATAGTGTGTTTTCATATCTTTTATCAATCAGAAGATAACTGTGTTTATTTATATTATTTACATTCAGACTAGGTTAAGCAACGTTGAGCCTTGTCAATACCTAGATGGGTGGCATCTTGATAATACCAGGCCCTGTAAACTTGGATGTGCAGTTGGTGTAATGAATAATGTCTTGGAGCTGAAAACAGAGAGCCAAGATCTAATTCCAATTGGGTTCGTTATATTCATTTACACGCAAATACCCTTGGGAAAGATATGAATTCACTTCAATCCACCAGCCATGGTTTAAGACTTATATCAGTGAATCAATATTAAATTAAATTTTTTGCAAAAAATTATTTAATTTTCTTGTTCGGGTCGACTGGAGTAGTGTATTTCTTTATGATATTTCTAAGTAAAGATTCATCTTGTTTATAGTTGACATAGATTTAGCTTTTGTAGAAAATACTTATGCTATTGTTTTTGTTTTTTATTGCATTAAAACTCTGTAAATATTGTATATTTTATTAATTTACTAGCAGTATAACCTGTCTTTGACCAGGTCTTACATTATTGGGAATTTTTGCTGTTCAATTGGAGCAGCTTAAGTTTAAAGTCAGCCCACCCAAAAATCAATATTAGTAACAACAATTAGGTGCAACCAAGGCACATCCACAAATTGGAGGGGGGAGTGATGGTTTGACAATCTGAATGGAGGGTGGCCCTGAAAAGGGTCGTTTTTGCATTCTCAATCTTGTTCCAGCCTCACCCACAGCAGCAGTTGAAGAGCAATTTCTCCTCAACTGTTGAGTTCTTTGATCATCATTATCAACCTTGTGCATGGAAGCGTTCAGATAAAAACTGTGGAAATGCATAAACAACGTCCAATCACACACACACACATTTTGAGAATTCTAGATATAGATAATATTATTGTAATAATTTAAAGTATTTATTTTTATTGAAGTTTTTATGAAAGATATATATCCAAGAAAAGATAGTAAATAGTAAAACATTGCTGAGAGTTATAATGGACAGGAAGTAGTGGAGAGCCATTGTTGCCAACAATTTGGACTCAAAGTCAGCACTGAAGAATTATCTATCAAACAAAAAAAATTTCATCAAAATCAGATGAACTCTGGAAATGCATAAATAACATCCGATCACACACATACAAACACACACATTTTGAGAATTATAGATATAGATTTCATTTTTACTTTATTTTTTATTTTCTGAATGGTAATTGCAAATTCAAATCTATTCTATGTTAAACACATATCAACACTTAAATTTTCATGAACATTTTGACATAAAACTTTTAATTTGTCAATCAAATGTCAACTTTTGTTGATTTATTGAATATAAGAGCTCTTGTTATCTATTGAGTACTTTTTGACAATATTATATTAAATTCTCATAACTTTCATGTATTTATTATTATAATTATTATTATGCATATACACAATTGCACAGACAAGAGAAAAAAAATCATCCTAAGACCAATAATAATAGAATACCAAATGGCATATAAATTAACTACACCAAACAGTATAAAGATACCGTCCTGGGTATGATGATAAACTACATGCAACAGCAAGGTCTCTGCTCAGGAGGTTTTGAGGAGCGTGGAACCACCTTTTAATTACTGGTGTTCCCAGGTCCACCCTGACCTGGGGTGGTAGCACCTGTTAGGGTCCCAGCTATGGGCAAATAGTTAACCCCGAAACTAAGATAAAAAGCATTATGAAAGTGTAAAAATAGGTTTTAATACCAGAAATACTTGTAAAAAAAATTATTACCAGAAATAAATTTTTCAAGGAAAAGAAAAAAAACTATTACCATCAATATATTTTTTAAAATAATATCACTAGCGTTATGTGTTATTGTTTTAAATTTAAACTCAGCGTTGCGACTGCACGTTCCAAAACAATAACACATTTCTCATAGCATTTTTCGGATTACAACTCTATTTTCGTTGTCCACTTATTACTGAGAGTAAAAACAAGAATAAAATCTATTCCATACCTGAGGATGTCTGTAGGAACAGACGAAAGCTTGTAAAAATAATAAGACCTTATGCAACTGAAATTTATAAAACAGGATCTTTTCATTCATAAACAGGTTCGGGGTTTTTGTATATTATTTTAATTGTTCGCGAAGATGGATTTTCCGTCAAAGTGTTTGAAGATCTGATTATATCCATAATGGTTTTGGTAGTGTTTGTGATTATTTTAAGATTATATAGATAGGATAGGTTGTTCTGGATAGTGGATGTGACAGAGTTGGTCGGTAGTATCATGCATCTGTTTTCATGTAATTTCTTATTACGGATTATGTTATTATTAAAGGTTCTGTTAAATATGAATATAATAGTATTTTCTAAATTCTTCTAGTTGCTAAGGATATATATATATATATATATATATATATATATATATATACACACACACTTTCCTGCCGTTTTTGACATCAAGCAGCTCAGTTCTTAGAATCAACAACCAGACTACCCACACCTTTCAATTGATTATAGTGATGAAGGTTTTTGCAGAACCAACCACACTTTTTGGAAGAGCTGAATACAGAGACTTGGGGTACCCTATGCCACAAGGACCACAAAGGACCCTCCGAAGGTTTGAATTCAGAGTTTTCTTTCTATAAGTGAACATTAAGGTCAACACCTAGCGTCTGTTTCTTGCTTAAACACAATCATCAGACCATGTCTTGATGTCTGTGTTTAAGCATGAAACAGGCAGTCACCACTGGGTGTTGACTTCAATGTCCACTTTTACATACACTATCTCTCGGATATTGAGCACTTTAACTCATAAATATGGCATAACTTAAAAGTATGTTTTCATCATATATATATATATTATATATATATTTATAAATGTAAAAGACAATAGGAAAACTGTAATATTAGCTGACGCGTTTTGTCCAATTTGGACTTTTTCAAGGCAAAAACAAAATGAATTTCTTAAAACAAAGAAACTAATAACAAAACAAAATGTCCTTTGCAACTGGAAGAATTTAGAAAACATCATTATATTTATATTGTCAACTGAATATAATAGTGTTTTCTAAATTCTTCAAGTTGCTAAGGACATCTTGTTTTGTTATTATTAGTTACTTTGTTTTAACAAATTCATTCCGTTTTGGCCTTGAAAAAGTCCACATTGGACAAAAAGTGTCAGCTAATATTACCATTTTCCTTTTGTCTTTTACATTTATAAATATTGTCTTTTTTTACAGGTTAACGCTGAGAAATTTTTCATATATATATATATATATATATAAATAAATAAAGAATTATAACAACTATATATATATATATATATGTATATATATAATAGCTATAATAACAACTATATATATATATATATAAGAATTATAACAACTATATATATATATATATATATATAATAGCTATAATAACAACTATATATATATATATATATAAGAATTATAACAACTATATATATATATATATATAATAGCTATAACAACAACTATATATATAAGAATTATAACAACTATATATATATATATATGTATATATAATAGCTATAACAACAACTATATATATAAGAATTATAACAACTATATATATATATATATAAGAATTATAATATATATATATATATAATAGCTATAATAACAACTATATATATATATATATATATATAAGAATTATAACAACTATATATATATATATATATATATAATAGCTATAATAACTATATATATATATAAGAATTATAACAACTATATATATATATATATATATATAATAGCTATAATAACTATATATATATATATATATATATAAGAATTATAACAACTATATATATATATAATAGCTATAATAACAACTATATATATATATATATATATATATATATATAATAGCTGGCCACTCGCATTCAAGGATACCCACCTACTAGGGTGGCTAGCCAATCCCTATTGCAGACTCTCGCTCAGGCACATTTGTGTTTGTTCAACACCCACAGAGCAAACCTGTAGTTTATACTACAACTATGCTGAGCAGACCTTAGTTACAGTTTCTGGAAGAGAGAACATGTTACCTAGAATGATCAACAATCTGAACAACACCAGCACACTCAAATGCTCAGTCACAATGACTTGTGACCTCGTGTTAGCACAGCTGTTGACAGCTACCCAATTTCACTCACAAGGCTTGGGTAAACCCATGGTATGGTTTTCAGGCATTTTCCAAAGTTGCTGGACATTGGGATCGTCCCCACTCGAGACTGATAACATCAGGAAGTCTCCTTCCTGACAAATCAACCATGATGAGGTTTGAATCCAAGTCTCATGGTTAGAAAGCAAACATTCTAACTACTCGACCACATGCCTATATATATATATATATATATATATATATATATATATATACAAAAAAATTACTGTATACACTTTTGATGCCCTCAATGTTTATTGCTTTTAAAACCCAAACATATGTTGAATGATAATTTATGTATTTTCTTTATTTTTGAAAATTGACAAAAAACATTAATCACATTTATTTATTAGATTGCTTATTTACAAGAATAATTTTATATTTGCAAGATTATAAAAAGATGTGAATCAATTATGACGTTTATTATTTACCATTTTATAAACGAATAAATATGAAAAGAAATTTTTATATTCATAAAATTCTAGAAAGAAAAATTTATTTAAAGAAAATTCAAATAAACACATAATGACAAGTAATTGAAAAAAAAAAAAGGCATTTTTCTGGGCATTTCTTTTATTTGGGCTCATCACATAAATTCTAAATAATCATTCTAAGAAACATAATAAAAATAAGATTGTTTTACATTTATATAAGTACTGAAGTAATCATTGTAAGTAACACAATTAATCAAAATAAAACTGTTTTACATTTATATAAGTACTGAAGTAATCTGTCTTAGAAACAAAGTTGATCAAATTAATAAGTCTTGTTTTTATCTATAATATACAAGGAAAATATACAGTATTTGCTTACACATTGGAAGAATGTACAATTTATAACTTACCAATTTGTACTGATTTTTGTCCAATTTTGCAACCATGTCTGACAACTAAAAGTTTAAGCAAAGTAGATTTGGTAACATTGTATGTTTGGTACCACCAGGGCAGCCATCAAAATTTCAGATATTTCTACTTACCAGTAAATTTTGAACACATTCTTCATATAAACTTTGGCAGATATTCTGTGAAGAGTATAAAGCGCTTTTCTCATGTGCTTCACACAACTGAAATTAGAATCAAAAAAGAAACACAAAAATAAAAACAAATTTAAAAAAATGAACACTTTTTTACCAAAAAAATTTTTTTTTAATTTTGACTTATCATAATTTTGGGGAAGGAGGAGTTATCATAATTTTGGGGAAGGAGGAGTTATCATAATTTTGGGGAAGGAGGAGTTATCATAATTTTGGGGAAGGAGGAGTTATCATAATTTTGGGGAAGGAGGAGTTATCATAATTTTGGGGAAGGAGGAGTTATCATAATTTACACTATTTACATGCAGATTATTGCCCCTCATCTTTGCTGTTATCATAATGTTTCGGCCACTGTGTCCTCTGAACTTCATCAGGTATATGTTGATCGAGATAAGCCACATGGAATTCCAAACTGAGCCCTTTATTTAATTCCCTATAGATTTCTCAGATCAAGATACACCTGATGAAGGCAGAAGGCACAACGACCTAAATGTTGTGGTAACAACAACAAAGATGAGGACAATAGTCCACATGTAAATAAAAACAATAAAAATATTTTCAGAAACTGAATACATGAGAAGACACATTTGCAGAAAAATTGGTTTCTCAAGACAAGTAGTTGTTATTAACCTTTCCAGTATTCCTTCCTTCCTAACCTTTTGTTTGAAGTAGTGTGGAATATCAACATCTTGATTATGTCATTATTTTCTCTTTGAGTTACATGTGCTATCCATTTTAGTTGTTGCTGTTGTTGAAAGTCCTCAGGTTCTGTTATCTGGTACAGTCCTTTGTGACTGTGTAGCACCAGTCCATAATATCTGAAGATGGATGGTCTGCACTGCTTACATGCCTTTTCAGTCTATGAAACATATATGTCTATAAATACAAACAGATATATAAGTATATCTGTATACATTTCAAGAAAATGAAAATAAATGTTTTGATCATTACCTCATATATACAATTAGTTGTTGGTCTATGGTTTGCTTCAGAGGAAATCATGTCCTCCAGAAGGTCTTTCATAATGTCTGACATTCCAAGATTAGCAACTGGACCTGATTTCTTCCAACCTGCTGCCAGACATAAAACCATTCCAAGTCCATAGACTCCAGTCTGCAACCAAAATATTTTTAGGAAAATTAAGACTACAAATATTTGCTTAAAGAAAAAAATAGTTGCTCAATTTATGACTCCAGTTTTCTGGATATTTATATAAATTTAGAACATTAAAAGCCTAAAAACTAGGAGCAGGGATCATAATAAGTATAATACCCAGCTGCTCTAGGGTCCTCAGTCCACCAAGCAGTACCTACCCTTTTCAATTAAAACAGAAACGATAAGACATATTCATGGAGTTGGGAAATTTTGTCTCTAGCTTCATACTTTGGTGGGATTCTCACTTAAATAAAAGTGCTATATTCCATTTCAATTGAAGGCAAGTAAACATCTGCATGGGTTCTATAAACAGTTCTTCACTAACTGATCAGCTTGTGTGGTTTGATTGCCATTGACATCAGTGTGAATAAAACTGAGAAGAGCCTGGTTTATGGGTTTATGTTCAATTGTGATACTATGGACATCCACATACATGTTGCAATGGATAAATTGTCATTTAAATTGCACAAAAATGAAAATAACACTGACATATCATTTTAACAGATATATTGATCAAAATGACACAAAAATATCTTGAAATATTAAACAGTAAATTCATTCAATAAAATCGCCATTGGCTTCAACCATGGCCTCCAAACAACTTCAGAATCTCCTGCAACTCTTCTGGACAGTCTCCTTGTTTAAGTTGGTGAATGCTGCCATAATCCTTGCCTTCAGTTCATCTTTGGTATTACAAGGAGTTTTGTTGGTCTCTCTCTCAACTGTGCCCCACACATAATAATCAAGGGGACTGCTGTCTTAGATGGTCAGATGTAAGGGGTGATGTGGTCGCAGAAATTTTCTGACAGCCATGACTAGATTCTTCTGCTTTTATGGCATGGTGCAGAGTGCTGTTGCCAGACACAGAGTCTTCTAGCAGCTACCCTCTTGACCCAGGGAAGCACTTGATGTAGGCTTCCATGTTGAGTCTGAGGCCCTCACTAACAAATTCAGGAGTTCTTTTCTTATCAGAACGATCAAAGTGAGTTTTCTGAGCTGCTGTACCTTCATAATCACCATTAGAATCATCCAACTATTTTTGAACCCTCTGCACTGATTGATACCCAAACACTCTGAAATGTTCATATTGGAGCTTCTGGTGCTTCAGGGCAGCATGCCATTTCCAAATTTCTGGCAGAGCGAATTGTGTTATGGTGCTCTTTTTCTCACAGATAGTGCCCAACTGACCCTACTATACTGTGCAGTCAACGAAATCAAAAATAAACAATTCTCATGCACAAAATTAAAAATATAAAATGGCAACATTTTACTCTTCACACCCTGTAAAAAGGGAAGAAGTGGTTTTATCCATTTTAACCAAAAATAAATGAGAAATAAAGGGGTGGATGAGGGATTTCTAGAGATCAAGTGGCAACAAAACCGGAAATAGGGAACATCCAGGTGCTGCTCTGTATTAACAGTCATGCTTGGGATCAGGGAGACAGACTGGCTCACCATTGGTGGGAGATGGACATGTCCGTCATGTGATCCTGGAGCCTCCATTTTTATTGCCAGCAATGATGGGTAGATGGGTGAGAAATTGGTGGGGGAAGAGCTGACGTAGCAGAATTTGTTCAAAGTATCCCCTACCTACTAACCTGGATGAGCAGATGAGGACCTGAATAAAAGATCTCCAAATAAAATGGGGAAAAAGGGTTCACATTCCTATTTCTGAACTTGGCATTTGGCTTTCATTGTGTTACCTTGTGAGCATGCAGCAGGCCATTTTCCAGTTTTCAATGCACACTGATGAGATCAAAAGTCAGAATGCAATGTGGGGCTGATCATTGCCCAGTCAGTGGAAAGCTTGGGTGAGGGCTGTATTCTCAAAAAATTATCTTGGTCAGGGAACAATGTTTCATAAGAAACAGAAAGTACCATTTGGAAGTTTTATTTTCTTATTTACAGTTTTGCCTGTCATATAATTTTGTTTTAATGTTGGGAATATATTCTTGTCATTTTTGGTCATCCGTATAAATTGTCTAATGGAACATTTGTAAATTTAAGAATGTGTTCATTATAAATGGGTATGGATAGATGACTCAATGTCCACTTGAACTTTGAAATAAGTTGATAAATAATAAACATCCAGTAAAAGCAAGTTTATTTTTTACATTTTAAGTAAGTAATTCCTCACCTAGTAGATTAAAGCATTAGTTTGTGAATTTGGTGACATAATAATCTTGAGTTCAATCCCTGGACTGGGCAGTGCAGACCTGGAATCAGTGTAAATGGGGCAAGCAATAACCGAGCAGTACTAAATAAGAACCGACATGGACAGTGAAACCTATCCTTGTAGATTAAATAAAGGGTTCAAAATGAAATCTCCTGACAGTTACTCATGTCAAAAAGCATCTGATGAAAGCTGGAGAACACATCAGCCGAAATGTTGTAATCATAAAAAATGATGAGGACAATAGACCACATACAAATAATGTAAATAAAATCAATTTGTTGTAAAACATCAAAAATGCAAACCTTCTCTGTTATTTTTTCTTGTCTGTGGATTTCTGGAGCAACAAAAGTAATGTCCATACTTTTTTGAGGAGGTGGATCAACAAAGAGCAAGTGTCCATTTGGCTGAATCGCCACAACATCAAGGGAAAGATAAGAAGCTGAAAAAATATATACAGAATATTTTTGTATATGGACTGATGGGTTGTAGTTTAGAAAAAAACTATTCACAACTGCTTGCATTATTTACTTTACTCAGACTGTTATCCTCATCTTCATTGCCATATTCACGACATCTGGCCTTTCTCAGGTGATTGGAATTTCAAACCGAACACTTTATATCGTCCACCTGGGTAGATTGTTCTAATTCCACATGCCATGCCTCTTCCAGATGTCTCTGTTATTTCCCTTTAGCTCAACTCTCCAAGTTTTGCTTCACTGCTGCTGTGGCCTGGTACTGACCTCACAACTCTTTGGGTCTAGTCACTGGGTCTAACCAACATCTTTATCCGCTGGGCCATGTCAACTTGGAGACTTGAGTTAAAGGGAAATAATTGAGACATCCAGAAGAGGCATGGCACGTGGAACTAGAACAATCTACCCCGATGGACGAAACAAAGGGTTCGGTTTGAAATTCCAATCACCTGAAGAAGGCCAGAACGTACAACAGTCAAAATGTTGTGAATATGGCAATGAAGATGAGGATAACGGTCCAAGTAATGTAAAATATGCAAGTAATCATAATACCTCATGTCAGAGACATAGACGGATATTCACAATTGATTGATTTGTTTCTTATGGTTTATGTTGCAGCTTATTTAAAGCCTGAAAATATTTTTAGATTTAAAGAATTTTTGGGGGATTATAAGGATTTTGTAGACACAAGTTCTACTACTTCCCCCATAGCTGGGGGGAGAAGAGGTGGATTCATACATTTGGGGGATTATAAGGATTTTGTAGACAAGTTCTACTACTTCCCCCATAGCTGGGGGGAGAAGAGGTGGATTCATACATTTCTCAAGAGTACTTGAGCATAAGTGAATATAAAGAAGCCAATTGGAATTGGAACTCAGCTCTCCATTCACTATTCAGGAATCATACAAGAATATCAATAACAGAAAGAGTACAAGAAATAGAACACAAATGTTTTGCTATGAAGAAATATTATTACTTATTAGTTTGTAATTAATTTATTAAAAGGATAGCAAATGATTTACTATAGAAATGCATTGGAAAAGATTTTACTACAGAAGTACACTGAAAAATATTTACTAGAGAAATAGACACGATACTATACAATTACATTACAAACACTTTATTACAGAAATCTATTGAAAATTATTTAATACAGAAAGCTATTGGAAATCAAACTACAGAAATGCTTTGTAAATGATATAAATATAGTAATGAGCTATAGAAATCTATTGAAAATGATTTGCTATAGTAATAAATCACAAATCATTTTGCTGTAAAAATACATTGAAAATCATTTTACAGGAGAAATGTACTGAAAATGATTTTCTGAAAAATATATTGAAAATAACTTTCCCAGAGAAATGCACTGAAAATTATTTTACTAGTAAAATGCATTGAAAATTAATTTGGTATAGAAATGCATTGAAAGTAAATTTAGTGAAGATATACATAGAAAGTAAATTTAATGTAGAAATGCATTTAAAGCAGGGTTGTGTAGTTGAAGTCGGAAGCAATTAAGGGGTCACTGGAGTCGGAGTCAGTAAAACTATAACGACTGACTCCAGTTGAAAGTCTTACATTATAGAATTTAAAATTTTTATTTCTTCTACTATATATTTACGATTTCCTTTAAAGAAATTCATCTCAACTTCTTTTCTAAAATCATTTTATTTTTTGTAGTTATTTTGTATTTGCAAAACTACATATTAAAAAAAATCTTACATTATAGAAATTTTTTATTTTGTTATGTCTTTTAGATCCTGTAAAAGATTATATTTCAACTTCTGTTATAAAATAGTTCTATTTTGTTTTGTACTTATTTCTTATTTGCAGAGATATATATCGGGTGTCCATAAAGTTCATGTGTACTTTAAACCCTTTATAACTTTAAAGTGCACACGAACTTTATGGACATCCTGTATATGTAAAATATCTTACATTATAGCATTTTTATTGTTATTTCTTCTATATCCTTTTTGTCTCTAATTCTGTTAGAAAATATTGAAGAATGAATAAGTATGATATAAAAGCCACAATATCTTTATTCTTTGATATAAACCAGTTATAATGATATAGGCCTACTCAAGTTAGGAGTGTATGCATAGGCTTTATGAGATTTGTTGGCCATAATTACTTAATTACATCAAGAGATGACTCATCAGGAATAAGTATAACTGTTTAATTTACATATCTATAGGTAATCATAATAAGCATCTATATTTTGAGTAATTATATTGTGTTGGAAGAAACATCTGCAGCATTTTTCAAAGACAATATTTAAATACTTGTACATAGATTTATTCGACCCCATATGTGCCATTCTGTTCCATTTCCCTTAAGCTATCTTTGAGGCAGTTTCATGATTCCAGCCTCCAAAACCTTGGTATTTTTCTGGGTGATGAACTTATTTAACTGGTTTTTAAACACTTTCAGAGAACTGAAGTTCTTCCTTTTAAGAGAATTTTGTATGGATCAAAATAAGTAGTAATCCAAAGGTGAAAGGTCAAGTGTAGCAGAAAATCCCAGACAAGCTGTACCAATTTCTATTGGGTCTGCAAAGAGACATGAGGACTGGCATTGTTCTGATGGAAGATGGCACTCTTCCATTTGGCTAATTCCAAACACTTTTCATTGATAGCTGTTTATAATTTATCCAGTTGGCAGCAGTATTTGTCTGAATCCAACATATCCAAGAAGCTCATAAAACACAATGTACTTTGAATCCAAGCAGATATATAACATCACCATCTTTGGATGCAGACTGGCTTTTTAGAGTGATCAATAATTGTTCATTTCATATATTTGTGTATAAGTGTTTTTTCAGGATTCTTTACACATTCTCTTTTCCAAAACTCTGCTGCAACTTTTTCTCTCTTACGTACAATCTCATTGTGTCATACTCAAGACTGATGTCTCAAAAACTGGGGTATTAAATACATGACAAGATCATCATAACAAAATCAAACTAGTAATTCTCTACCACCTTTGAGCACACCCTGAACTCTCACATACTATGATGGATGGGTGTGGTTTTACAAGAAGGCTCCTTGAATTGAACAACTATTGGAATGCAAGTTCACCCCTGGAATACAAATGGAACTTATATCTGATCTATTGCTAAACATGCTGGGAAAATGGTCAGTCTCTTGTACCATTCCAGTAAGCATCAGACTCCTCCTGATCTACACTATCTTTACAAGATCCAGATCAGACCAAAAATGGAGTATTGTTGCCGTTTCTGGACTGGAGCTACCCAGCCCTCACTTGCCAATCTTGAGTCCAAAAGCATCAATGCAGTCTTATTCCCACAGATGAAACATTGGGAATCCCTTGTTATTCTATTTCCACAGCGTGTATTCTGACAAGCTACATTTTTTAGTCCAACCACCCCTGATCTTTTCAACTGTGACCCACTGTGCCATGTGCACATGAGCGAATCATCTACATTCTCTTCTTATTCCTATGATAGAAGTAGTTCCATTAAGACAGCTTCGTCCCAAGAACTTCTGCTTTGTGAAACAGATTCCCAGCACGACATTTTCCTAACTACTACAAACTTGACCTCTTTAAGTCTAAGGTTAACTATTATCTTTCCCAATTAACCACATGAACTTCTTTTCTTCCTTTCTTACACTCATACAACACCACACAGTAACCCTCTACCTAGAGTAGCTCTTAGGCCTTGTATTGGATAAATATTAGTATAGATTTATATTTTTACAGCTTATCAACCTCTTGCAATATATTTAAAGCCAGAAAATATCTTTAGATTTTCAGATTTTTTTGAGAAATGATTTACCGATACAAATCCTACTAATTAACTCATAGCTGCAGGGAAAAGAGTTGGATTCATACCTTTCCCAAGAATATTTGGGCATCATTGAATATAATGAACCTGGCTGGAATTGGCACTTCGCTCTCCAATTTCCAATTCCAACATGTATTCCATTACATCACTCATACATCCATTCTTACAGCACCCAATATCCCCAAGTGGTAACCCATGTAGGTACTAACCAGGCACAACATTGCTTAACTTTGGTGATTTTACTAGAAGTGATGTTTCAGGGTGATATGGCCATAAGCCATTAGTATATATATATATATATATATATATATATATATATATATATATATATATATATATATATATATATATATATATATATATATATATATATATATATATATATATATATATGTCGAAAGTATAAGTAATTCTAATTTCTATATTCCCCACCTCTATAACCTCTTTATCTATATTAATTATAATTTATAAATTTTCCCCCTATTCTAAGAAGACCCCAACTCTCTTTCCATTAATCCCTTACATCCTGTTATCTATATATTTTAAAGTTATTTTTAAACCCCTTTTTATTCCTCTTTTAATTTTAAATTAATATTTCATTCTTCATATAACCTCAAATTAATGTCATTAATTCAGGTTTAATTTTATAAAACTTCTTCCCTTTAATACAAATACTTTCCACCCTCCCCTGTCCCAACTTGTACCTTTCGTCTGACTGAAACATTGAAATGGATGAATTCTGTATTAGTTTTTGACTATTTTTTATTTTTATTTTAGCTTTCAGTTAAATTTCTATTTCTGACATGAACTCAGTCCATTAGTTGATAAGACAGACAACCGATATCTTTGTCTGCCGAAATAGACTATTCCCCATATGATGTGATTTTGTATTTTATTGTTTATTAATTTTATATATATATATATATATATGATATATATATATATATATATACACATATACATATATATATATAAAATCAAATAAACGAATAAATAATCAAAACATCATCACACACCCAGTAAAATAAGTCACCTAAACCAACTACGCCTATAAAATTTGTTATAAATTAAGAAATTTGATTTTATTTACTGATTTTTCTTTTTAAAGTTTTTTTTTTAATTATTTTGTTCACTAAAATCAATTGACACAAATCAATTTTCTTCTGGATTATTAACACCGCCCTCTACCAAAAATAATCAATCCTTCTTCATCTAATGCAATATTTGTTACTGCTTTTTTTCTTTATTTACATTACAAGAATAATAAAGAAACTAAAGTTATAATAATCATTGATTTGGGATCTTTCTCGTTGCAGGTAACTAAACATTTTCCAACAGTGTCCAGTTTGGTATTTTAAGAAGAAAAAAACTTACGTATGTCTTTTATTTTGTTTAACAAGAGAAGAGTTTCTCTGCACAAGGCCCATAACTCTGTCTCATCAAAATACAGTCCAGTTATATCAATGATGTCCTGCAATGTTGTGGCCTAAAACAGAAGAAACTAACTGTAAAAAGAATAAGAATAATTCAAATTCCCTGTTTGCATTAAAGAACAAATAAAACAGCACATCTGTCAATAATTTTCCTACTATTTTCAGACATTGGCAAAGAGATCATTTTATTTCAGAAAGAACTTATTACATTCTACAGATCTGGCTTACAGATGCCATCTTGGGTTTTTTTTCTGGTACCTCAGGTTGAATGAGAAAATAAAAGCTTGATAAAAATCAATCTTTAGTCTTTTTTTGAATGGGTTAATTTTGAAAATAGTTAGAATTCAACAATATTTAAGTGTCTGGTTGTTTATTTTTAATATGACATTTGGGCAATTCGTTCTTCTATAAATACCTTACTTTTTAAAACAGTAACAAGAAAATGCTGTTACACCCATCATCAACCTTGACAGAAACCATAACATAAATGTTTATATTAAGCAGTTTCTTTTTTATTAGTGCACTTATAACTTAAATGAATGGGTTAGGTGGGGCTGGTTTGGTTTATGACATGTCAAAACTTTTTAGGTTATTTAATGTTGAAATCCATTTTTTATTATTATATTTCAGTCTATAAGCATTTACGTGGTATGACAATAGGTATATATACCAATAGGTATATATTAGTCATTTATATTTGAATCTGTAAGTATTTATTTGGTTTACCAGGAGAGCATGGAGTTTCTTTTCCCATACTTCTTGCTTGTGGAACTCTCTTCCAGCTCCATACTTTCCAACCAACTTTAATGTCCAAATATTTAAATGCAATATCAATCGCTATCTACTGTCCTCCTGATTGCTCTTTTCTATTAGTAATGTTTTTTTTCCTAATTCCTCCACACCAAGTAACCCCTTGTGTTATAGTGGCTTTACTGCCTTGCTTGGGGTGAATTCGATTAAAAAAAAAAAGTAAAGCAAATTGAATTGGCTCAATGTAACTGTACATGCTTTCCGGCCAACTTTATGTTTGGGTTAGTTCATTATTGGTAAGGAGGGGGATTGATGTTTTTTATTGGAGGATTAGTTATTAAATATGATTAAGATGTTTCTGCCAGTATTAAATGCTATTTTATTTATGTTGGGTTTTTGGTTTTTGATTAGTATGGCTTCCAGAATTTGTAGTTGTTTTTTGCAGTTGCTTTTATAGAGGGTTTTGGTGTCGTTAATTAAAATTTTTCTTATGTCATGATTTGAATGGGTTACTGGTGGTGCTGTGTATTGTTACAAGATGATTTTTAATAGCACTACTGTCGTTGAGATAATATGTTAGCCTATGTGAGAGAGTTGTGGTTATGTGTTCGATGTATGTGTTAGGGTTATTATGCGAGAAGCATTCTCAAAGCGGGCAAGAAACATCTTAAACATATTTAAGAACTATTCCTCCAATAAAAAATATCAATCCACTCCTTACCAATAATGAACTAACCCAATAATATTGTCTAATATTATCTATAAAACTAAAACAACCAACAATATATCTTCAAATAAAAACAAACACCATGATAATGGTTGAGAACAACCAAAAGCGCTCAACAGAAAACCATCGACTCAGATCCTATTTTAACAACCTGGACCCAAACATTAAGAATCTTGCAAGGAATCAAGAAAAAAACTGAAAAAAACAGCATCAAGCACAAGAGTTCTGTAGTCTTTAATAACATGTACCTTAATAATTACGTGCTGTCAAAATACACACACTCGCACACACACACACACCCATATATAGGAGAGAGAGGTTGTTTGTTTAATATTATTTTGCCCTGTTCTTTTTCTTCCTCTACTTATTGTTTATTGAGAACCATGTTAATTCCACTTGTTGAGAATTTTGTCAATTAAACTTAACCACAAACAATTATTCTACATTATTCAAATTAAAAAGATCCTAGAATCACTTAAATTTAACGACTTGTTCTTTGGTGCATAGACCAGAAATTTATAAAATATCATTGAGATCTAGTAAGAACATTTGGGAATATTGCGTGGACAGGCAGACAAAGATTTGTGATTTATAAACTCTTGGCAGAGACAATGAAAAAATATATTTCATAACAAGAGCGCTGGACTCCATCTATTAGGTTGGTGCAAAAATAATTTCGTTTTCTAACATATGTTACTATGTGAGAAAACGAAATTATTTTTGCACCAACCTAATACAATAAGGGATGAGAATATTGGTCTACAGAAAGAGATTTACCTTCATTTCTTTTATTCTGTTGTGTTTTTGTTTAGCAGTTTCTCCTTGGAATGATTTGGCTTTTTTGATTTCTCCCAACAAAGAAGAGGCATCATCATCATCATCATCATCATCGATTTGGAGGTCAGAGTTCACATCACAATTGTCATTATGACTTGTGTCTTTAATTTCCTTATTGCTAGGAAGATCTTCAGATTTTGTAATGTTTGGTTTCTTCAGAACATTCTCATTCAGATTACTTCCTTTCTCATTACCAGAAGAAACTGGTACCATTTCATCTCTTGTAATGTTTAACACTTTGTGACCATTAAAACATTCCTCAGTTCTCGAACCCAAAATGAGATCAACAAGACTCCCATTTCGGTTGTGCAATTCCTGACCATTTGTTGCTGGACTCTCACGACCAAAATTCCACAAGACACTTCTGTTTGCATGACCCAGAGGCACAAGTTCGACAGAGGAACGCTCTGAGGAATTCTCTCCATCCATTTGTTCCAGAAATTGATTTTCATTTGCAGAATCAAGTCTTTGACTTATTTCATCCATTTCAGAATCTGACACTTTTCTTGCATCATTGTTCCTGGTAATTCTCTGGTTATCTAACCACTTTAAGTTATATTCTCTTTGCAATTCTTCATCTTCTGAGATCTGCCATTTTTTAGTACCTGAGTTCTTGGACTGAACATCCATGTTGGGACTCTCTGAGATCAATTCAAATGTGTAGCAATTTGAACATTTGGCATCTTTAAAAAATTCCTCAACTTGGTGTCTTTTAGAAATGAGACAATCAGTTTTCACATTTTCCAGACAATTAATTAACTGTTTTGAATACTTGCAGCCATAGGAATTACATTGAAAACTATTTTGACATTTAGCATAAGAATTTCCTGTAAGTAGAGAATTACCAAAAATACCCTCCCCTGTGCCAGAAGTCTGTATGGAAAGTTCATCAACAGTGGATTCTTGGAATTTTGATCTAGAGCCATCTTGAAAATCTTCAGGAATACAGGTTTCAAATTTAACATTTTTGATTTTAGGATGTAATGACTGTTGAACTATTTTTGCATTCCTTACTTCAGGGCCATTGTCTTCAGACCCAGGAACTTCAGTAGACTTTGCTTGCCTTTCAGTTACTTCAACCTGACATGAGTTTGCATTTTGACAATTGTCTCCATCGTTTTCATCTGAAGAATGGTAAGTAATGCTTAAGTTAATGAGGCTGTTGGCTTCTGAAAAAGAAACTGTTGCCTTTTTTTTGCTTGCAGATTTTACACTGTTCTTATTTTTGAGACATGGTTTTGCAACTAAAGCAGGTTTTTCTGCAAGTTGTCGTGTTGCATCTCTTTCATTTTCTTTACCATCTTCATGTCTTTTAGTGTCTGGTTCTTTCTCTTCAGTTTTGAGAGTTTGCCGTTTCTGGACAGGAACAAAGTCTTCTGAAAAATAATGAAGACAAGTATATAAATAAAGCAGAAATATGTCTATGTGTATTTTTTTCATATCAATACACATGCACATATTATAGTTTGTGCATGACTGGAAAATTATAAACAAAATTTTACATACTCATAAAAAACTTTAATCAAGTTTATATTTCTTAAAAACAATGGAAATTGTTTCCTATCATTCTACAAGCTTATTGATCTGGTTTATTTTGTTTTACAGTATATCAACACCTCAATGGGTTATTTAATACCAACAAGATTTTTAGAATAGATTCGTATGAATAGAATATGTATTCTTTGGTTTAGATTGTTTTGGTTTATTTTGTTTTACGGCATATCAACACCTCAATGGGTTATTTAATGCCAACAAGATTTTTAGGATAGGTTCCTATGAATAGAATATGTATTCTTTGTAAAAAAATAATTTTGTAGATCAGGTTTCAATGATCTATTTTTGTAAAGAGGGTTTTTGTCAAGAGTCAAATGTATTGCTGGTAATATATATATATATATATATATATATATATATATATATATATACACACACACACACGTGCATGCGTAAATTAGTATTTAAATTATTTTTCATTGGGATTGATTAATATGTTATATGTTTTGAATGATATGAGGATATAGATTTAACCCTTTTCTTTTAATTTTTAATTTTTTCTATTTTTGTGGTTATGAATCTTGGCTTTTTTTGGAACTGTATCATTATATATATATATATATATATATATATATATAAAATATATATTTTTATTAAATGGAAGAATACAATACTTTACCTTCCTTAGACATCATGTTACACCAAGATAACAGCAGTTTAAAACTTAGTGTGCACCGAAAATCAACCAATAAAAATAACTTAATAAACTTCTATTCCCATCATAACAACAAAATAAAATCCTGAATGATCATTGGATTCTACTTAAGAGCACTCAGAATTTGCAGCCCTCAATATTTACATGAAGAGGAGAAATATATTGAAAATACTTTCAAGACCCTTCAATACTCTATTTCATATTCAGTGCAAATTCTTTTTTTAATTTTTTACAAACTGAGTATCCCAAAACATTGCTTTTATAGACATTTTAAAACATTGTGGCTATACTCATAATTAATTTAAACTAAGTTACCTCCCTTACATATTCTTAATGTAAATTGATAATAACGGAGTGTGTTTCATGCACATTTACAAAAAAATTCACAACTATCAATTACATTAATTTTTGTCTTAGCAACTCAACACTTAATATGATCTTGGATAAGCTTGAAAGTACTTGTAAAAATAAAAAATAAAAGGAATGAGAAAAACTATGGCATCTTTCTTACTCGGTTTTGTAACAACATTAACAAATTGAATTTGAGAGGATTAAAATAAAAATAGAGATAGTATATCTAGATTATTCAACCAAACATCCTTGAATTAAAATATATATATGTGTGTGTGTGTGTGTCTCTCTCTCTCTCATATATATATATATATATATATATATATATATATAAACTAGTGAGCCAGACAAACCTACCCAGGTTTCACCTAAACGGATTGTCAGGGAAAGAATGGCTAACGAGCCAAAGAGAAACGCATATTTATAGGCGACAGTTAAAATTATACCATGTGACCAAAGAACCACAAACACAAACACCTAAGTGGGTGGGGGGTAAATATTTATTGAAGAAAAGTGGGGAGGGAGGGATAAAAAACAAAAAAAAAACACTAACATTAAGGTGGAATGACAATAAACGGGAAAACGTCTAATTTAGTAGCCAAGATTTTTTATGTCTACATACGTTAAGGATTTCAGTTTTGGAGTTTGATAGCTGGTTAGGTTGATCATATAAAGCTATAGATAATTTCTCCTCTGCACATAATTTACAAAATTTATGACCTGCTTTATATTTGGGGCATTTTTTTAATATTTCCCATTTAAGGATGGGGTCTATATTATCTTGTTTGGTTTTCCATACATAAGTAGATAGCATGGTGCTATGTTTCATTTTTTCGTTTTTAAAACTACTCGTGTGGTTATGTCTTTTTTTAAATTTATCCTGAGTAGCACCTATGTATGTTTTAGGGTCGGTATCCTCGCTATTTTAGTAAATTTTCACTTGATAAACCACGCATTCTTGCTGACATTTTCCCTGTAATGGACAGATGTTTTTGTTTCTACAATTACAAGTAGGAGGTTTACTGCATGGATTATTCCTAGTTTTTTTCTTATTCAATCCATTTATTATATGCCCTACGTTCGGCATGCAACAATAACTAAGTTTTACATTGTTCTTGTTGAATATTTTATGTAACTCAGTTTTTTGGGGGGAAATGTTGCTCTAATAAATAAAAAAATATCTTGCCAATTTTTGTTTTTATCGCTAAATTAAAGGGGGGGGGGGTTGAACCACAAAATCTTTCTTTGCCTATTATTACGTTTATTCTGAGTACTGTTGTGGTTATTTATATTAATATATTCTAATTTTATTTTATATCCACTCTTAAATAGGGCTTCCTCATAACTTGTTTTATTGGCCTCAAAAATGTGCCTATTCGAGGAATTAGTAGAAAGGCCATACCCAATATTTTTTGGAATATGCCTTATGATATAGGCTGGCTGGTTAGATCTTATGTTTAAATATTGGGGTTCTGGGTTTTCTTTTTTATACGGGAATATTGTGCCATTTTGTAAATTCAACGTAATATCTAGATATATCTTTTAATTTAGCGGTAAAAACAAAAATTGGCAAGATATTTTTTTTCCCTCCCTCCCCACTTTTCTTCAATAAATATTTACCCCCCACCCACTTAGGTGTTTGTGTTTGTGGTTCTTTAAAAAAAACAAAAAAACAATGGAAATAATGAAGCCATTGGCTTCAACCACAGCCTCTCGATAACTTCAGAATCTCTTGCATCTCTTCTGGATGGTCTCCTTGTCGAAGTTCGTGAATACTGCCATAATCCTTGCCTTCAGTTTAACTTTGGTGTTACAAGGAGTTTTGTTGGTCTCTTACTCAACTGCACTCCACATAAATAAACAAAGGGGTTGCAGTCTGGGGAGTTAGTTGGTCAGATGTAAGGGGTGAAGTGGTCACAGAAATTGTCTGACAGCCATCACTGGGTTCTCCTGTTTGTGTGGCCACCCTCTTGACCCAGGGAAGCACTACCTCCTCAAAGCACTTGATGTAGCCCTCCATGTTGAGCCTGAGGCCCTCATCAACAAATTTGGGCGTTCTTTTCTGTTCAGAACAATCAGAGTGAGTTTTCATAGCTGCCATACCTTTCTAATCAACATTAGTCTCATACAACTCTTTCCGAAATTTTGCACTGTCCTCAGATTGACACCCAAACAATCTGAAATGCACATATTGGAGCTTCCAATGCCAATGCCAAAAAGTACAGCATGCCATTTCCAAATTTCTGGTGGAGTGAATTGCATCATGGTGCTATTTTTTTCACAGATTGTGTTCAACTAACTCTACTATACTGTGAGGTCAACAAAATCACAAAACAAACAAGCATGCACAAAATTAAAAATATAAAGTAATTACAATTGCACCCTGTGTATATATATATATATATATATATATATATATATATATATATATATAAAAAGAAATATACTTTTAAGGTGTGCTATATTTATGGGATAAAGTGCTCAATGTCAGAGCGTATGTAAATATACATATAAAAGTGAACATTGAAGTCAACACTCAGAAGCAACAGGCTGTTTTGTGCTAGACAAAATCGTCAGGTCTGACAATTGCGTCTAGTATGAAACAGCCTCTCACCTCTGAGTGTTGACTTCAATGTTAACTTTTATATTTATATTTATTTATATGTGTGTGTGTGTGTGTGTGTTTGTAGCAGAAACAAAATACAAAATGAGCTGCCTACTACCTCTGATGAGAGTATCCACCTCGTCAGTCAAAGAGACATTGTCTTGTGTGCTGTCTCTTTAAAAAGAAAATAAATGGTTGCCTTGCCAGGTCAGAGCTGGTACAAACCCTGGGATATCTGTGTATGAAGAAATAAGATACCTACCTTCTCTCCCCACACAATATAGTCAGGATGGTGAGCTGAGCAGTGTTAGTTATACAAATGATTTGTTTTGCTAGTCAACCGCTAGAATGTTTAGAGCTCAATAAAAGCAACCACATTTTCTGAGAAGGGACAGTCCACTGTGCTATACGTATGACATGACTGTCATACAATACTGAGGATTTCTGTCCAAGTTAAAGTAGGAGTATTGCCCAGCATCACCTGGACTTCATTCATCCTTTGCTCGTGTTTCCAGTGTCTTGGCTATATTTGTCCCTTACGTGTGGAGGTCCTGAGTGTCTTAATCCTATATTCGGCTCTTTTCATGTTTGTTTGCAGTGCAAATAATTTTTCGGTCTCTCCTGAGCTGTAAGATGCCTATTCATTGCAGTTACCTTTTAGTTTCCATTTTCCTTAAGACTTCTTCATTGCTTGCATGCTCTGTCTATGGAATTTTCAACATCCTTCTGTAGCCATCTCTTCATCTGTGAGGTGATTGTCAATATTGCATAACAGTTTAGCACTTTTATGCTATAAACAATCAACACAAACAAAACAAACATCATCAGTGGATCAATTTACAAAACATTGAGATTATTTATTGATTCGTTTTCTATGGCTTATCAACCCTTTTGCAGGTTATTTAAAGCCAGAAAATATTTTTTAATTTTAAGAATTGTTTTTTTAGATAATAATGATTTAGTGATACAAATTTTACTAATTAACCCATAGATGGGGGAGAAAAAGTGGATTCATAATTAATCAAAATTTGATTAACAGGAAACTATGTCAATATAAAGTGGGGGATCAATTCTATATTACAATCAATACATAAACTGAACCTTCACTTTGTGGCCACCATAGTTTCTATACATTTCTATTCCAGAGAAATTTAAAGCCAGAAATTATTTATAGAAAATAAACATTTTTTTTAGAGATAATAATGGTTTAGTGATACAAGACTTACTAATTAACACATAGAGGAGGGAGAAGAAGTGGATTTATAACTAATTAGAATTTGATAAACAAACAAGAAATTACAATATGGGTATAAAGTATGGAATCTATTCTATATTACAATCAATATATACACTAATCCCTCACTTTGTGGCCACTTTAGTTTCTATACATTTCTATTCGAGAAAATTTAAGTAAATCTAAGACATGCCTATATAGCTAATCAGTATTTCATTTATTGATTGATTTGCTTTCTACGGCTTATCAACAAACAAGAAATTATAATGTGCATATAAAGTGGGGGATCAATTCTATAATACAATCAATGCATAAACTGATCCCTTACTTTGGGGCCAGAATAGTTTCTATGCATTTCTATTCCAGAGAATGTAAATAAATCTAAAAGACATGCCTGTGTATCTAATCAGTATTTCATTGATTGTTTGATTCGTTTTCTACAGCTTATCAACTCTTTGCAGGTTATTTAAAACCAGAAAATATTTTTATATTGTAAGAAATTTTTTTAGAGATAATAATGGTTTAATGATACAAGTTTTACTAATTAACCCACAGCTGGGGGGAGAGAAGTGGATTCATACCTTTCCGAAAGATAATTGCATGTAAGTGAATATAACAAACCCGACTGGAATTGGAACTCAGCTCTGATTAACAATTCCGTGCTATTATCTATTACACTGCCTGCACATCCAGGTTTACAGCATCTGGTATTCCCAAATGGTCACTCATCTAAATACTGCCCAGGAGCAACGTTGCATAATTTTGGTGATTGTACAAAAACAGGGGTTTTAACATGATGTGGCTGTAAGACATTGGATAAGAAACCTTCATTGGTTTACCAGTTATTAGTATACAACATGTCAAAAAAGAGTCGGAGAGTGTAACATTGTTTACATAGTTTTAAAACCTGAGAAGCGTATATGAATGAGAAGGTGACCACCAAAATAAAAAAGTATTAATTAGACATCACAGTGAGCATTTATTTGTCTGACCTGAAATTGTTATCAAGTGAAAATACTAAATCCTAATTATCTGGTCTAACCTCTTTAAGATGATCGCTTTATGGAGTTAAGACCCGCCAACAACACATAAATCAGAACGTGTCAATACTTGTAAAGCTTTCTAGTCCATTCTTTCCCTCTTCAAGTGTACATACCAAGAAACATAAAAATATATACACAAGGTCTATCCGATAATGAGCAAACCTGAGTTTATTTACATTTGGACTACACTCCTCATCTTTATTGTTGTTATCATGTTTCAGCTGTTGTACACCATGGTCTTCATCAGCAGTATAGCGATTCAGGTAACTTACAGGAAATTCCAAACTGAACCCTTCATTTAATCTACTGGGATAATCTGTTCTCGTTCCACTGCCCATGTCTAGGGATATCTCAAACAGTATCATAGCAGTACTCATCAGCAGGCAGGCAGGTTAGGCTTAAGGCTCCAAGTTCTACACAGATAATTGTCCCACATGACAATAGCTTAGTGGATTAGAGCATTGGTTCACGAATTTGTTGACGGAGTAATGTATTTCTTCAAATGTCATTTTAGTGGATAAAAAAAATGAAATAACATTTGAATAAATTGCGATGGATAAATTGTCGCCTAAATTACGCAAAAATGAAAATAACACCAGCATCTAATTTTAACAGCTATATTTATCAAAATTAAACAAGAATATCTTGAAATAGTAAAGAGTAAATTTATTCAATAGAATCACCATTTGCTTCAACGAAGACTTCAGAATCTCCTGCCAATCTTCTGGACAGTCTCCTTGTTTAAGTTGGTGAATGCTGCCATGATCCTTGCCTTCAGTTCATCTTTGGTGTTACAAGAAGTTTTCTTGGTCTCTCACTCAACTGTGTGTCGCATATTATAATCAAGGGGGTTGCAATCGACAGAGTTAGATGGCCAAATGTAAGGGGAGATTTGGTTGCAGAAAATTATCTGATTGCTATGAATGGGTTCTCCTGCTTGTGTGCCAAGGTATAGAGTCCTGTTGCCAGATATAAGGTCTTCAGCAGCAACCCTCTTGACATGGGGCAGCACTATCTCATCAAGGCACTCAATGCAGGCCTCCATGTTGAATCTGAGGCCCCGTGGGAAGATGGATGGTGGCATAACGTTAACATCAATAGGGATCATATCAACTTCAGTCCCTTTCCCACTCCTATAAGTTTACCTCTTTATGCCTTTTCAATAAATACTTTCATGGTAACTATTCAGATGAATTCTTTTCTATTATTTTTTATTTACTTTTTGTAAATAGCTGATCTCATATTCTAAATTCTCATTGGGGTTTAGACTTTTTTTTAAATTGTTGTTTTATTCCCCTCCCTGCACAGACAAGAATTATACATATGGGGTCTAGTTAGGACTTCATAGAAATTCGGAGATATTATGTTGGATGTATTAGGTTGGTGCAAAAATAATGTCGGTTTTTGACGTATTTTTTAACGTCAAAAAACGACAATATTTTTGCACCAACCTAATAGTAAGAATATTAAGTAAAAATACATTGTTTTTGGTGTAAGGAACATTGTGGTATGTTTGGGTCAGTAATTGAGGTTAGGTAAATTTAATTATAAATACAGAAGAAGTCCCTCCTTTTCCCCATTCCATCCTTGAGCCACATTTTTGTATTCATTTATATAATAAATGCAAATGTCAGTGTGTCACATTTGTTCAACTTTACTCCTAGAAGCCATATCCTAATATATCATATCATTTTTGGAATCAGGCCGACTCTGTGAGCAAATCTAAAAACATTCCAGGCTGGATCAGGACCAGCAATCCTGAAATTTGGGATTACCAACTTTTCATTACTGCAATTGTTTTCCACAATTTTTTACGTGATTTTTTGCAACAAATATTTTTTTGTGCAATAACAATTTTTATAACTTAGAAATAAATTTGTGAATAATCAAAATTAATTGCGAAATCCAGCAAAAGTCACCCATGAAAAAAAAAAAATTGTTTGTAAGGAAAGTAAGGACCTACATACATCAAATTGTCTTTAAATAAAGTGGTGGCAGAAGAATTATTGTTGAACTTTTAAAAGCCACAGGAGCTAGCTTAAATGCAGCCCAATAGATACAAATAAATATTGCTCTTTACTATGGTACTAGACTGGCATTGAGATCTCATCAATTTACAGTTGAGTTGGATAGATGTAGTTGTAAGTTCTATACTAACAGTTTCTTTACTCACCCTTTTTGCTTGTGGAACTCCCTATGCTATGTCAATTTCTATCTACTGTCCTCCTGATTACTCCTTCATCTTCCCGTTCATTATTGATGTTTCTGTTCCTAATTCTTCCATACCTCTAACTTCTTGTGTCTTAGTGGCATTACTGCCTTGTATGGAGTGATACTGACTAAATAAATATACATTATATATAATGTATATTTATAATATATATATATATATATATATGTTATTGTGAGACCAGAAACTACCTACACAAAAGACTCTTCCAGGCCTATATTAAGTAGGCGACATAGCACTCTACTGGAGAGTGATAGAGAGTAACGGAGAGTGACAGAGAGTCTAGTACGACTACCAGTGTTGGACACTAACTTATAGTAAGCTCTGCTTACACTATCTCTGTAACCTGTTGTTAATATATCTTCCTTACATCTAATCCGTGTTCTGTGTTTTACTTCTGTGGGCCCAACTTTGGCACCCACATCAGTGGCGACGAGGATTCTAGAAACACACTCACGGCAAAACCTCAATACCTTACCAATCCCACATCTGTGTTGACGAAGAATTCGACAAACGCATTCATGTCGAAAACCGTAATACCTTGCCAGTCCCACATCAGTGGCGACAGAAAGAGTCGAGAATTTCGTTCTCACCATATCAATAGCGACAGAGTACTCAAAAAATACACAAACTCCACGCGTTCACACAGCAGTGTTGAACATGAAATTAAGCTGGTATTAATACATTAGCGATTTAAAAGCTAAACACCGAGCGTCTACATATATTCCAATACCAAACAGCAGTGACGAGCAGTGATTCAACATCTACGGAATATCAAGGTCTGTCCAATACGAGAACGATTTCTACACAGCCACACACACAGAAAAAAAAAAACAGTTGTTCGTAAAAAAACTGACAAGATCAAGTACTACCATTATACTCAAGTTTCCAGAAAAAACTATCGAAAAATTTTTTATGTAACTGAGTCGAACTCGGGCATAAAATTATTCTCCGCTCAAATTCACTGAGGTGAGTTTTCTTCTTTTTGTACCTCTAAAAAAAAAAAAAAAAAAAAAAAAATACATAAGTGTGGTGAAAAATTATTCAATTACGTTAAAATTAACGGAACCACGGAAAAAAAAAAGAAGCTAAACACACATAATTAGTTTAGTTTCACTATTGTCTGTCCATATTTTTTTTTCTGTAAAAGAAAAAAAAAAAAGGAACAAAAATCTATCAAGATTTTTTTGTGTACCTCCTCTTAGTACATGTGTTCAAAGCAACAAAAAAGTGCTGTCATTTTTAAATATGGAAGATTTGCAAAAAGTAGTTGCCCAAATGTTAAAACTAAATTTGGACCAGCAACAAAAACCAGAAGACAGACAACAAACAACTATTTTTGGAATTACATAAACAACAAAGGGAATTCCAAAAAATTGCGCTTCAGAATGCTGAACTACAACAGAAACAACTTAAAGAATTACTCGTAAATGCATTAAAAGGCTCAAACTCTGAAAAAGATACAATATTCTCCCAGAGTATAATCTACAATTCAATGGAAACCTTTGAATACGTACCAGAGGAAGACAAAACGTTCTAGGCTTTTTACAGGTGCTACGAAGATATTTTCAACGTAGATTGTGAACAATGGCCCAGTAAAAAAAAGGTACATATTCTATGGAGAAAACTGGGAACTACAGAACATAGTAGGTTCGTAGACTTCATACTACCCAAGAAAACGAATGACTTGGATTTTTCAGAGACGATTAAGCTCCTATCGGAATTATTCGGGCCTAACACAACCTTGTTCCGCAAACATTGGAAATGCCTGAACACAGTCAAAGACAACCAGCAAGATTTTCTAACATTTGCAGCATCGGTGAACAAGCTATGTAATGATTTTAAACTAGCCGAACTGACTGCCGATGATTTTAAGTGCTTAATTTTCGCACAAGGTCTAGTATCTGCAGAAGACGCCGAAGTCAGATGACGGGTACTGACCAAACTTGAGAACGAACAAGGATTGGCAGAGGACTGTCAAAGTAATATTTGTAAAGCGTGACTCAAACACTATCGAGGAATCAGGTGTGACTCAGATTAATAAAATCAGAAGTAAGTCTACCTCCTATTCCCCTCAAAAAGACAAAAGGCAAATCTCATGTCCTAAATTCCACAGTAACCAAAACCCAAATAAGTTAAAGAAACCACCCGGACCATGTTACCATTGTGGTAAAAGGCATTGGAGGAAATTCTGTCCAGTTAAGAACAAAAAATATTGCAGAAATTGCAATAAAAGTGGGCATACTTTAACTTCTTGCTGGTATGCCAACAGAACGAGAAAACCCCAAAATAAAATCAGGCAAGCTCAATCTGACAATATTGTTGATAGGAATTTAAGAAAATATGTAACAGTGGATATTTTGAATAAGTCCATTAAATTCCAGCTTGACTCGGGTTCTGATATTTCAACTATTAACTGGCGTACTTGGCGAAAATTGAACAAGCCGACCTTATTAAAAACGGATAAAACAACAAAATCCATAACTGGCAAAAATATTAACATTTTAGGCAAGGTAACACTTACAGTAACACTAAATGGAGTTACCAAAAAGCTCAAAGCCTACGTATTACAAACTTCAGACAACTTATTTGGAACTGACTGGATAGAAAAATTCAATCTTTGGGATTGCCCAATGAGTACATTTTGTCGCAAGATACAAAGTACAACATCCAATTTGGTAAATCTAACAACAATTTCCCCAGGTTTTTTTCTGGCGGCCTTGGAAAATGTACTAAAATGAAAGCTAAGTTCAAGGTGAAGGACGGTGCACAACCGGTATTCAAAGAGAAACGGAATGTCCCTTTCGCTGCTCTAGAGCAAATCAATAAAGAGTTAGATAGACTCGAACAAGCAGGTATTCTGTCAAAAACAGATTTCAGTGAGTGGGCAGCATCTACGGTCTACGTAAAAAAGAAGTCCAATGAAATACGAGTATGCGCAGATTTTTCCACAGGGTTAAACGATGCCTTGCAAGATTACCACTATCCTCGCCCAAGCCCTGAAGAAATTTTCAATAAATTCAATGGTGGAAAAATTTTTTCTAAAATTGACCTCTCGGACACATACCTTCAGATAGAGGTGGAAGAACAAAGTTCCAAACTGCTCTGCATAAACACCCATAGAGGGTTGTACAAATACAACAGACTAGCTTTTGGAGTAAAGGTTCTGCCTGCAATTTTCCAGCAGGTCATGGATGTCATGCTGGGTGATCTTGACTATGCAACAGCCTATTTGGATGATATACTGGTTACCAGTAAAACTATGGCAGAGCACCAGAACCATATAATAAACGTATTCGAAAAGATACAAGAATACGGATTTAAGGTTAGGAGGCAAAGTGTGACTTTTTCTTACCAGAGATTAAAAACTTAGGGCATATCATAAATAAAGATGGTCGTCGGCCAGATCCAGAAAGAGCCGTGATCAGAAACATGCCGGCCCCAGATAACGTTCAAGCGTTACAAAGCTTCCTCGGCCTAGCTAATTTATACCAAGGACTCATTAAGAACATGCAAAATTTGAGAGGGCCTCTAAACCAACTTTTAAAAAAGGACAAACCATGGTCATGGACCCTGGAATGCCAAGACGCATTCGAGAAGATCAAGAAAACTCTTACTTCAGACCTCTCCCTCACACATTTCGACCCTAGTCTCGACATCATAGTCGCAAGCGATGCAAGTTTGTATGGCATAGGCGCTTGCATATTACATAAACTGCCAGATGGTTTGCGAAAAGCTGTGGCTCATGCATCAAAATCTCTACTTCCAGCTGAGAAACAATAAATCCCAAGAGGAAAAAGTATTAACAGTTTTATTTGTTTTCTTTCCGTTTCAAAAAAGAAAACTCTTTGGAAGGGGGGTATTGTGAGACCGGAAACTACCTATACAATAGACTCTTCCAGGCTATATTAAGTAGGCAACATAGCACTCTACAGGAGAGTGACGGAGAGTCTAGTACGACTACCAGTGTTGGACACTAACTTATAGTAAGCTCTGCTTACACTATCTCTGTAACCTGTTGTTAATATATCTTTCTTACATCTAATCCGTGTTCCGTGTTTTACTTCTGTGGGCCCAACTTTGGCACCCACATCAAATGTATATATATATACATATATATATATACATACATACATACACACACACATATATATATATATATATATATATATATATATATAATGTATATTTATAAACAAAACTAGAACTTGTAAAACTTGGGATGACCCATGCCCTTTAAAAACTACACATTATTAAGTTTCTAAATAATAAAAATCTATTAAACAATAGACAGGAGTTAAGGGTTTTTTGCCGACATCAAATTTTTGCATTGAATAATTAGCATAAAAACAAACAATAAAATAATTTTTAAATAGTTTAAATGTCCTACAAAAAAAGATAACCCTTTATGAAGTCGTCAAAAAACAAATGTTACCGATTTACGACAGTTTTTATATACACAAAACCCTTTCAGAAAAAAATAAAAAATAAAATAAAAAAATAAATAAATCTCCATAGATGCTTAACCAGACGATACGATGTCATCTTCCGCTTTAAATTTAGACACCCCAACCTTACCCTGACTTGACATCTGTGAATGTAACAGATATTGATACAAATTATTAACACCTTACGCCCCTTTTCTTTGAACAATTGCTTTAGCCGTTACCATAGAAATTTTGATTTCAATAATGAATATGCTTATAAAACGCGTAAACTTCAGAAATAAGTTATTCCAAAAAAATTTTGCTTGAAGATGGAACAGAGCTTAGTACTTTAATTCAATTTAATTCAAATAATTATATTGAAGTTTTCGGCTCTTGTTTTGAAACATGAGAACTCTTATGTAGCCTGTTGGAATCGTATTTTAAAATATATATATATATATATATATATATATATATATATATATATATATATACACACACTGAGGAACTTATTTGAAATAATAAAACAAAAAAATATTAATATACAACCCAGTATGTCTGAAAATTTTAATTTCTTAATATTTTTTATTGTTCAAAACACACAAGCACACACATATTTAAAACTAGTTATGTAAATTATTCATTTAAATGTAATTGTGAGGCTGGCTACATAAGAAGGATACACTCAATTTCTAAAGAAGAGAATAGCTCAACCTGCCCGGGGTGTCACGTAGAAAAGGTCGGCTAGATAATTTACATAAATGTGTCATTACATCCAGCTCTGGAATTGTTGAACATCTTATACAAAATCAGAAGTGTGCATTGTCCTTCCAACAGGTCATGTTCTCAGTTTTGTGATGATCACATTCCTATTATTATTTAAAAGTCCTTGAAACTATTTTTATCAAATCAAGACAACCATCCAGTTGTTAGGCTTCAATGTGGTTTTTATAAAAATATACCGATCTCAATATATTACTGATATGCATGTATTTTATTTTTCATGTTTCTGTTTTTAGTTGGTGGGAACAAAAATTTTACTTTCCTCAATCAAGTTCTGCTGATGGAGGAGCAATAACCACCTATTCATTTTTTTTCTCTTTTTCATATGAAACTATTACAGTCGTTTTCCATTTTTGTTCCCTTTTGATTGTGTCTGCTTTTTTTTTCTAAAATTGTTTTTATTTTTTTCACATCTTATTTGGAAGTTTTGATGTTGCCAGAAAACAAAAATTGAAAAAAAATATCCACCAAAACCTGAAAAAATTTCATTAACACTTCCTTATTTACATTATTCAGACTATAAGTTGTAATAAATATGGTGAGAAAGATGAGGACAATACTTCGAATAATGTAAATAGTGTACATAATACCTCATCTCAGAAATATAGACAGATACTGAAGGACTGAAACGTAAAAAATATGGTGACAAAAATGAGGACAATACCCTGAATAATGTAAATAGTGTACATAATACCTCATCTCAGAAATATAGACAGATACTGAAAGGCCAATACGTTGTAATAAATATTGCGACAAGGATGAGGACAATAGTCCGAATAATGTAAATAGTGTACATTATACCTCATCTCAGAAATATAGACAGATACTAACACTTCCTTTTCGAAGATTTTAATATATATTATTTTGTCTATCTTTGAATTTTCAATATCAAAACCTTTAAATTTCAAATTTCACACACCTGAGTGTCGCAACACCTGGATTAAAAGTAGTAGATCATCTACTGACAAATATTCTTACCATTATCTGTATTTTTCTCAACTCTGTCGAACAATTCTTGACATATCTTTTCTGAGGACTCATTTTGAAGAACAGAATTACAAATATCGATGACTTCTTGGATGGTTGGACGTTCTTCTGGTAATCGGGCAGTCAAGCAGTCTACAAGTTTGGACAGTCCATTATTTTCTTCATCAAATTTTCCTCCATTCGCTTCAATAAGTGTCCAGCCCAAAGAATACAAATGTGACTGAAATTGAGAAATGTCAGAAAAAGTTTACAATTTTCTACTAGTAAGAGAAAACCAACAATAATTTTTAACAAAGACTTGAAAAAATCTAAAAATGATAAACAACTCAAAAAACTACTCTTAAAAGCAGACAAATCCAGGTAAATAAAAAAATTAATTAAGCAAGATATAAATAAAAAGGTTCTAGAGTCCTTGTATATCAAATGCCTTATAAATTTTGCCTTTTCCTAGCTATTATTAAATTCTGTATCACAAAAAACTTATTTAAATAAATAAAAGGAATATATCTGGATTGCACAAAGAATCCTAACTTAAAAAAATCCAGAACATTTAAGCAAGCTAATTACCTGAAAAACATAAATAAAAAGTTGTCTGTGATACCAGAAATGACATTGTTACATTAAAGAAAGAAAAGGAATAGAAAGAGAGAGAAAGAGAGAGAAATGACAAGAAAATGATGAAAAGGAGAAACAACCATAGCATTTGACACATAACACACACACATGCACAGAAAAAGAGGGAAAAAAATCAAGCTAACACCAATAATAGCATCCCAATGAATATATAAACTGATTACATCATCATATATAATTTTAAGGTTATGCTATATTTATGAGTTAAAGTGTTCAGTATCAGGGGAAAGAGCAGAAGTAAATATACAAGTAGACATTGAGGTCAATACCTAGCAGTGACAGTCAAATGAAATAAACTGTCACCACCGAGTGTTGACCTCAGTATCCACTTACGTGTAGGGGGGGGGAGTACCTCCACAGATTTGCAATATCTTAAATTTAAAATGGATTTTTAAAAATTACAAACCTTTCTTAAAGCTTTTATTTTAGTTTTAATTTCCAGTTAATAGATTAAATTTAACATTTTTAATACATAAAGTTCTGTTTCAAAATTGATTGAAATTGACCGGAAGGAGTTTTTATTTTAATAAAAAATTTGATTTTAGCGTCATTTTTGAGCCTGCATTTATAACAATGAAATTCTCTTTATTAAAAATTCTTCCAAAAATAAAATTAATTTTTCTGAAACTTTATTTGAGGCATATTTACTGATTAATCTGATTTGAAACAAATATTGTTTGCTTAAGGTTTAAAATATTGCAGAAATGCATTTACTTAACCTGACAGTATCTGTTTATTTAAGGTGTTGACATGCTGATAGTCTGACAAAGACTTTAAATGTAAAAAATATTTGAAGAAAATGAAATGAGTGCCTTTTTTATTTAATTTTTAAATTGTAGTAATCTTAAAAATTTAGCAAAATATTCTCCATAATCTACTTATTTTTATTGAATTGTAGATATTTTAACTTTAAATTTACTATTCTATTCACTCTTATTTTCTCAATGTTGTATATGGTCAACCATAATTACAAATATTGGCGCATTTATACACATGCAAAAAGAACTCAAAATTCTTTTAAAAATATTGGTGTTTGATGATTTGTACTAAGATTTTATATTTATAATTAGTAAATATAGTTTTTACTTAATAATATCAACGCAAAAAGGTGGAATTAATGCAGAATTTTAAAAGATTTTTAAAATTTATAAATTATTCTAATTAAAATTTTAAAAAATGAAAACAATTCTTGTAAAAATTAATTCATTTCTTAAGTGTCCTTAATATATCATTATTTCTAAAAGTAATTAAAAGCTTTTTTCTAATTAAATAATGTCTTAGTTTTGTTGCATTTTTTATTTTACGAATCAGAGCAGATTTTTAGTAAATAGTGTTTGTGTTTGACAAAAAAAAAAACTGACAATTTAAATTCTCCAAAGAGTACCGCTTTTAAATAATATAAATATGAAGTGGGGGCGGAATTGAAATTTCATAAATGAGGGTAGCAGATTTAAAAGAAATAAAAATATTTTTAACAAGATTTTCTAAAAAAAATTCAAAATTATTTTCATTCATTCATGAATAAATACTGAAAGTTTCATTAAAATCTGACAATTATTTGATTTTTTTTTGACTGGGAGGTGATCCCTCCTAGCTGGATCACATTGGAAAGCAGGCCTTATGTTGTTAGAAACCTGAAACCTCCATTAACCTCAGGAACAAACATCACTGATGAAACTTCCTGGTATACTGCAAGGATGTTAGGAGGACAGTAAAGTTTTTTTAAGATATTTTTAAAAACAAAAAAAAGACAACATTGTCCTAAATTTCTATCAGGTTGTTACATTTTGCATTAATGACATCTTGGCGATCATGGCTCTCCACAATCTCCTTTTTTTTTTTTTTTTTTTAGGTAAATTGTGTGTTTAGCTATCTCTCCTAAACCCTGTTCTACCAACTGTTTGCACAAGCTTGATAGGTAGGTTTTATCCATTAATGGAATTTATCAAAGCAAATCATTTGCTTTGATAAAGTCCATCATAGAACAAAATGTACAGGCTAAGATAAGCTTTCCTTTTTTTTTTTTTTTTTTTTTTTTAATCAGTGTCACCCTAAGCAAGGCAGTACAGCCACTAAGACAAAAGAGGTTGCAGGGTGTGGAAGAATTAAGAACAGAAACATTAATAATGAGTAGAAAGAGAAAAGAGCAGTCAGAAGGACAGCAGATAGTGATTTACATTGCATTTAAATTTTTGCAGATTAAAGTTAGTTGGAAAGCATAGATCCAGAAGGGAGTTCCACAAACAAGAGGTGTGAGAAAAGAAACTGTCAGCATAGAAGTTATGGGTACATCTAGCTAGCTCATCTGTAAATTGATGAGATCTTACTGCCAGTCTAGTATAGCACTTAAATTCATACAATCTAGGTACCATAGTGAAGAGCTCATCTGAACAATTATCATGAAAGTATTTATAAAAAAGGCACGGAGAGGCAACCTTACGGCAATGGATGACAGAAGCCAAGCTGCCAGATTAGGACCAATAATATTGCTGATTCTTTTTTGGATCTTATCAAGAAGCTACAGGGCACTGGACCATATATGGCAGCAATATTCTAAGCATAGATGAATGGTAGACTTATAGATATGCAAGGTAGATGACCTAGCAATGAATTAAATTTCTACTTCATATCAGTAGAGAACGTGAGCCTGAGAAGGCGCAATGAGTCACTTTCCTGGAGGTTAGCATCAGCCATGATGATGGAAGGCAGAGAGGGGTCTCTCAGATGATTAATAGAAAGAAGTTTAGTTTTGGAGATGTTAAAATTGACAAGCCATCTTTTGCCCCACTTAACAACTGTCTTGAGGTTGTTTTAGACACCAGCTGCCATGTTGACCTTGTCGGACTGATAAGCCTTACTATTGTGGCAGGAGTAAATGGTAGCGTCATCAACATAGATGTCAAATTGAGAGCTGACGTCATCAGGAAGATCATTAATGAAGATTAAAATCAGCATAGAACAAAGAATGGCACCCTAGGGTACACCCACATTAGTCCGAAAAGATGGAAATGCATGATCATTGAGGACAACTTTCATTTCACGCTTTGATAGAAATGACCGGATCAGCTCAGAAATGTGCCTGGAGAAACTAAATTTTCAACTTGTAGAGAAGACCTGAATGTCAGACCCTGTCAAAGGCTTTCAAGATGTCCAATGCTACAGCCCGAGTTGTCTTTATTCATGTATTTCTGAATTATGTTATGTATATATAAAAGTGAGAAGGGTAAATTGTCATCATTTTAGATTTTTAATTTTGTGCATGCATGTTTGTTTTTGATTTTGTTGACTGCACAGTATAGTAAGGGTCAGTTGGTCAATAGCTGTAAGAAAAAGAGTGCCATGATGCAATTCACTCAGCCAGAAATTTGGAAACAACATGCTGTACTGCTTGGCATTCACACTGGAAGCTCCAATACAAACATTTCAGAGTGTTTGGGTGTCAAACAGTGCAGAGAATTCGGAAAGAGATGGATGAGTGTAATGGTGATTACTAATTACAGCAGCGAGGAAAACTCACTCCAATCATTCTGATGAGGAAAGATTGCCCAATTTTGTTTGTGATGGCCTCAGACTCTACATGGAGGCCTACCTCAAGTGCCTTGAAGAGGTAGTCCTAACCTGGGTCAAGAGGGTGGCTGCTGAAGACCATATGTCTGGCAACAGGACTCTGCACCATGGCACATAAGCAGGAGATTCCAGTCATGGCAGTCAGACAATTTTCGCGACCTCGTCACTTATTAACTCTGACCACCTAAGACAGCAACCTCCTTGATTATTATGTGTGGGGCACAGTTGAGCAAGAGACAAACAAAACTCCTTTTAACAACAAAGATGAACTGAAGGCAAGGATTATGGTAGCATTCACCAACCATCAATCAAGGAGAGCATCCAGAAGAGTTGCAGGAGATTCTGAAGTTGTCTGGAAGCCATGGTTGAAGCCAATGGTGATTTTATTGAATAAATTTTCTCTTTAGTATTTCAAGATATTTTTGTGTAATTTTCATAAATACATCTGTTAAAATAAGATTTTGGTGTTATTTTCATTTTTGTGCCATTTGGACAACATTTATCTATCGCACACTGTAATTTTCTATATTTATTAAGAAGGATAGACAGTATATCTATAAAATTTATCAATCATTTTTTCCAAACTCTGAATCCACAAGCCTGACTGCTGCAAACGTTAAAATATATTCAAATTCCTACATGAATTAAGATAAGTCAAGCTTTTAAGGCCAAATTTTGAAACCAAAAATTCAAAGTCAACCGATACATTAGTAAAAGTTTCATTAGTATAAAATCCATTCATGATGGGAAGAGATCTAAACATAAAAATATCAGTCAGTTAAATACCATATGTGATACATCCTTAGGCGATCATGTCACTTTTAATTCATAACTGGCTAAACAGAAGATTATCCCGCAGTAGGTTGCCATTTATTTCTGCAGTAGACCGGCTGCCAACCAAGACCATAGGCTGCAGTCTGTCTTGCTATTCAACCATAATAATACCAATTAGTCAGGTAAACACCATATGTGATACATGCTTGGGCAATCATGTCACTTTCGATTCATGACTGACTAGACAGTAGATTTTCCCACAGTAGGGTGCTATTTCTTTCTGCGAAACCAAGGCCATAGGTCCCAATTTATCTTGCTATTCAACTCATAGCCTGGGGTGGGAGTGGGTTTGAGATGGATTCCCAAAAGTAATCGCATGTAAGTGGAGGTAACAAACCCAACTGGAATTGGAACTTGGCTCTCCAATTCTGAACTGTTATACATTGCACCACAACACACATTTAACTGAAGACAAAAGCTTGTCTGCTGAATGCCGAGGAAATTTGCAGCATTTGGGTTTCAATAATACATTTTCTCACCAAATTTATTCAACCGAGACAGTGAGATAATTGTAAGAGAACCAGAAGACCTTCCAAGATTTTTATTTTTTTATTGGTGGAGACAAACTGAACAAAATAAGAGATACAGATGATACTATGTTGATGAGTAACCAAGGAAAAAAAAGTGAAAGAAAGATTATAAGTTAGTGGATTAAAGCAAAAATACTGCTGGGAAAGATATGAATCCACCTCTTCTCTTCCCCCAGCTATGGGTTTAATTAGTAAGACTTGTATCACTAAACCATTATCATATCTAAAAAACCTAAAAATATTACAACCTTACAACCTAAAATTATTTTCTGGCTTTAAATAACCTGTAAAGGGTTGATAAGCCGTAAAATACAAATCAATAAATAATCTCATCCAATGTTTTGTAAATTGGTTCATTGTCGATATTTGTTTTGCATTGATTGTTTATAGTTCAAAAGTGCTAAACTGTTACGCAATATCGATCCTCCTATATAGTAATGAATGCTGGACAATCACCTCACAGATGAAGAGAAGGCTACAGAAGGATGCTATGAATACCATGGATGGAGCATGCAAGCAATGAGGAAATCTTAAGGAAAATGGACACTTATAATCAGAATCAACACTGATTTATTTCATATATTTTTGGTTCACTTACACACAAATACCCTTTTGCAAAGGTATGAATCCACCTCTTCTCCCCCCAGCTATGGGCTAATTAGTAAAACATTTAACTAAACCATTATTATCTTCCCAAAAAATTTTTTATAATCTAAAAATATTTTATGGTTTTAAATAACCTGCAAAAGGTTGACGTCATAGAAAATGAATCAACCAATCAATGATATACTGATTAGCTACACAGACTTTTAGATTTATTTACATTCTCTGGAATAGAAATGTATAGCAACTACTCCGGCCACAAAGTGAGGGCTCAGTATGTATTGATTGTAATATAGAATTGACCCCACCACTTTATCTTCACATTATAATTTGTTTATCAAATTTTGATTAGTTTTTAATCTACCACTTCCCCCATCTATGGGTTAAATAGTAAGACTTGTATCACTAAATCATTATTATCTCAAAAAAAAAAAAAAAAAAAAAAAAATTCTTACAATCTAAAAATATTTTCTGGCTTTAGCAAAGGATTGATAAGCCATAGAAAATGAATCAATCAAAACTTAAAAATCCCTACAAAAATTACCAAATAATAATAGTGCTTGTCCCACGCTTTGTTAGTTTGCACAACCATTATGATCTGCATGTACTCCTTAATGGATTCTGAATTCTGTGGCCACTGTCCAGAGTCTATATCGACCGACACCCTTTCGGGATCTCATGGGCGTTGCGTAAGTAATCTTAGCCAGATGTTTGGTTCATCCTACAGCTCCAGTTTTGCTAACCAAAAGTGGTCCACTTGGCACATATTAATTTCTGCCACTGAGGCAATGGTGGCAGAGCAAGGGACAGCGCTCCATATTCGGGAGTGTTGACCCATTCCGAGTTAGAGAGTAGGTCAAGGCTGGGGTCTCCAATCATTCATATTCAGATGGAACTGTGACAATTGAATGCCACCTATCCTGAGGAAAACTTTGGAGGGAACTAGCTATTAGACAGTTTGATTGGTATTTTGACCCTACACCCAGTTCTAACGATCGATTTGCACATCAGAGGCATTTTGGACTACCACCAGAGTTTCCTCTGGATTCATCCTGACCAGGTGTGGATTGACATCTTTTGGGTCCCTGGCTACTCGCTACATATTCAGAGAAAAATTACCGACCTGGGAGTGATGTGTCTGTGTGTAGCACCTAAACTGAACAACCTAAATCATGACTAGTTCAAGCCGCAGGATCTCACTGGTGAGCAGTGGGAGGAAAGTTTGAGGCTGCACCCTGCTGACAGGTACCACTGTGCATTTTCCCCGCAATGCAATGCTTAAGCTCGTCATCTCCCGGTGACAGAAAATCAGGTATTGGTTTGGGATGGATGGAAAAAAGGGAAAGAACAATGGGACAAAATATGGCAAGTGTTGGTGGGATCGAGGACAGCTAGACCATGGGAGGAAATGGAACTTCCAACCGAACTGCATTTGCCGCAACACCTCTCCTGGCCTGGCACCCTCTTGCTTTCACTAAACCTTCAAAGTTCATCAGAGTGGGTCTTTATGACTCACGAATGGCCAGAACTTCTTGGTCTGTATTTCAAGATGAGTTGCCGATGCACATCGCAGACCCAGGTGACGTCAGTCAAATCTAGGTCCTCAGTGTACTGTTCGATTGGTAGTAACGATGAGCAGTGTGTACAAAGGGCAGGGACATGATTGACGTGAGCTGTTGACCCACGCCTACCAGTAATTCTTTGTTTACGGGGTTGGTTACAGATCCTGATCCCTATCACAGGAGGTGGTTAAGAGGTTTACTGCTGTTGTTGTAATTATGATTTACTTGGAGGAACAGACGTAGACTCCCACAAAATGGGGTACCTGCAACCACTTCCCAGAACAGCGTGGAGACACAACGGTATTTCAAAACAACTACCTACTTTTACATCCTCTAAACAATCAGGTTTGGTCATCTTCTCCAGGCATTGAACACTAAGGTGAGTATGACATGTGCAGTAAACAGGTATGGTGGCAACAAGGCCACGCCGACTGCTGGATCAGGTAATTTTTTGCAGTGGGGTGGAAGTGAGTCAGAGATATTCAATAATGGGGATATTCTGATTAGACATTTCAAAGTGTGTGAAACTTTTTGCTGAGATATGAAGATTTTACTTTTAACAACTTAAAGTACCATAAAATTATGAAAACAAATGATTTGTTGTTAAGTTTTTCAGCAAACATGGATAAATGTTCCCACAATAAGATATACTGTCAAAAAGATGGTTTTTCCTATGACACCATTTTTTTTAATTACCTTCATGCCTCGGCAATATTTATTGTTTTTAAAAGCATTAATTATAATTGTAATAAAACCTAAACATAGTGAATTTATACATTTTCTTTGTTCTTTTATTCGTGAATGGTTGGCAAAACATTGATTCAAACTTTATAAAATAGTAAATATGGATTTCCTTATAGTTCGTTCACATATGTTCATAATTTAGTAAATATATAAATTTATGAATAAAAAATTGTTTTTATATTTATTTCTTTATAAATTGGTAAATGATAAATATTGCATTGTATTAGTTTTAATTATATTAGTGTTTAGAATGTTATAAATATAAAATTATTCTTGGAAATAAACAATCTAGTAACTAGTTTTTAATATTATTTTAACTATTTAGATTGTTCAGACTGTTGTCCTCACCGTTATTGCCATATTTATGACATTTTGGTTATTGTATTCTCTGGCCTTCTACAGGTGATATTTGTTGAAATTTCAAACTGAACCCTGTAATGAGTTGGTCGGTCAACTTGACACCCCCAAAGCGAGTGGAGTTGGGCAGGCACGGAAACTGTGATTGGTAGCTGGCTTGTTGGTGTTTTGCATAGGCGAGTTACCAAGCTCTATGTAAAGGGTTGAAATGAGAAGGAGGGCAGTTTGTCTCAGAAGTGGAGACTGTGCCTGTCGCTATGACAGTAGGAGAGAGACGAAATTTGTTATTTTTTGATTTTTTGTGACACATTTCAACACAAGCTATTTTGGCGTTTACTTTGTCTGTAGGAGGGTGCTGCAGTGAGCACAGAAGCCTAGGGCGCGAGCCCGGGTGGAGCCGACTGCAGGTGCAGATATCGGTGGTAGTAGCAAATATTCGAATGAGACCTTCGAAGACCGAAGAGGAGAAAGGTTCTGTGCCAACGGTGCTCAAGCACAGGTCAGTTAGATTATTTCATTCACGGGTAGATTGTTCTACTTCCATATACCATCACTTTGGATATCTCAGTTTTAGCTAATTCCCCTCAATAACTGTTGTAACTTAGTGAAGGTTACTGAATAAAATAATCAAACGATGGTTGGTAATAAATGATAACACTTTGGACACGAACAGCACATATAAGATTCGCCAGCAGTGCATAGAAGTAGTCAACTGCTACTAGTGAGTAAAGTGAATTCAACAATGAATCTCAAACTGTGGGATATCTGCCAACTTTCCCACATGGTCAGATGTGGCACAAGGCCGAATTTTATATAGGGTATCCGAGCCCGTATACTCAACCAAAAATTCCCTGTAGACCCCGTATACTGCTTGGTCAACTTAGGAGATTTTTGTGGTGTAGCATACATACTGATTCTTTAAGTTTTTGAATTTCCTAGTGATGTTCTCTATTATTTTAACTTTATCCAACAGAGGGTGGTTATCTTCCCTTTTCTCTCCATGTATGGACAGCCATGCCTGATTTTTCTATTTCCTCGTTACAGCCTTACAGAATTCCTGCAGTTTTATCTTAATGAGGCAGCATGTTTCTCAGTCCCTAATCAATACTTCCGCTCTATGGGTTATCTTATAAGGAAAAGATGTCTGTCTACTGTTGAACCACTCCTAAAGGCTGTCCCGATGTTATATGGACCACAGATCTTTTGTATCTTTTCTGAAAAACACTAGGGTAGGCAGACTGAGAATATTTTCTGAGTGTTACTATCATCTTGTACTCTTCTACCCCAGTTTGTAGGGGCTGCTATCATGTACCCAGTGTAGTTTTTGTGTTGCAAGGTACTGATACTGACCATTTCTTGTTCATATGTCTTTAGGTCACCAATTATGACTTTTGCTCAATGTTGTAGGCAGCAGACAATACCTTTCTTTACACTGTATGGTCCAGTTTGAAAATTCCAGTAATATCACCTGAAGAGGGCTGATGAGTACAAAGGTTGAAACATTGTGAATATGGCAATAACGATGAGGACAACAGTCCAAACAATGTAAATAGTGTAAATAGTTACAATACCTCATCTGAGAAATAGAGACAGATGTTGAAGGTGAATATAGCAATAAAGATGAGGACAACAGTCCAAACAATGTAAATAGTGTAATAGTTACAATACCTCATCTGAGAAATAGAGACAGATGTTGAAGGTGAATATGGCAGTAAAGATGAGGACAACAGTCGGAACAATGTAAATAGTGTAAATAGTTACAATACCTCATCTGAGAAATAGAGACAGATGTTGAAGGTAAATATGTCAATAAAGATGAGGACAACAGTTCAAACAATGTAAATATTTACAATACCTCATCTGAGAAATAGAGACAGATGTTGAAGGTGAATATGGCAATAAAGATGAGGACAACAGTCCAAACAATGTAAATAGTGTAAATAGTCACAATACCTCATGTGAGAAATAGAAACAGATGTTTGATATTTTGTTGTAAATTCTTGAGAACAAAGATAAAATTGTATAAAATTCACTTTTATCATGTGTTTATGTTTTATCCCAATTCTAATTATTACTTTTAAAAACAATAAACATTACTGAAGAGTGAAGGCAGTTAGAAAAGTTGTGTCATGGGAAAAAAATATCTTTTTGACACTACGTCTTATTGTGGGCACATATGTCCATGCTTGCCAGTTTTTTCTTTCATAAGAAAGAATCAAGATTTCTCTTCAATTTCTAAACAGCATCAATAATACACATTTTATCAAAGTGATAAAAATGGACATTGTATCAGCAGGTACATGACAACATTCATAAGTACAAGATGGATACACCTGTAATCAGTTTGCCAATGCATGTATGATCTTTATTATCACTTTTGACACTTACTATATAGAGTCAAAGGTTGGACAATATTCACAAGAACATGGTGGAAATTTACATATGCCTGTGAATACAACTGAACATCTGCTATAAAACCAGCTATATACCTATAATTAAAATGTGTTCCCAATACTGAGGAAGGTTAATTCTGAATTTCATTTGATTGAAAACTTTTTACATTAAGTCCTACCAGCCATCTCTCTGTAAGCAGAAAGAGTGGTTGGTAGGCTTAAAGGTTGGATGGTTGATTTTTTTTAGTGGCATATCAACCTATATGGCTTATTTAATGCCAAAATCTAAATATTTTGAGTGTAATTGTATGTCTTCAACCACAGGTAAAATGTATTGTTGGTAATTTTACAATAAGTAAATATTGTTGGTAATTTTTAATCATCATGCACATTCTTTTTTTCTGATGAGAGGGGACTGATGAACAGGTGTAGCTGTATTTTTCGTTAATCATACAGTACCCCTTCTTTGTTATTAATTTTTCTTGTTTTAATGTGACCATTTTTATTACTTTAATAAAATACTCAACATCTTCCGTTTGAATTTTCTGGAATGGGAAGTTATCGTTATTTACATGCAGACTTTCGCCCTCATCTCTATGTTATTTGGTCGTTCTTCCTTTTGGCTTTCATCAGCTATATATCAATCTTAGTAACCTACTTGGTATTCTGAACTGAACTCTTTATTTAATTTACGGAAGTAGACTGCTCTCATTCCACTGTGCATGTCTAGGGAGACCTCATCTAGTTCTTAATTTTAGCACTGCTCAGTTTTTGCTTATCCGGTTTCCGCAGAGTACACACTGCCTGGCCCAGGGATTGAACTCGCTCTACTACATCATCAAATCCACTTAAATCAACTAGGCTATTGTCCTGTAGGACAATACTCTGTGGACAACTTGGAGCCTTAAACCTAGCTTGCCTGCTGATGAGTGCTGCTGTGCTTGTCACACTTGACTGAAGCTTTCCTTTTTTGTTAAAGCTGCAGCTGAAGACTTGCCATCATTTGTCTTTCTTTATTAGTGGTTCCCATGTCATATTTATTTCTATGCCAGGCCTACTGAGGAGGTTCTCATAGATTAACATGTTGTAGATTACCTAAATCGATATAACCCTGAGGCAGGAGGCACAATGGTTAAAAAATTGTGCTAACAATAAAAATGATGACTGCATGTAAATAGTGTAAATAACATTTTCCACATTAGTCTTGACTTGGCATCTCGGCTTCAGACACTGTCCCACTAGTACAATGCGGCTTTCCTGTGCCTTTTCTGTAAATACTTTCATGGTAACTGTTTGGATGAAATTTCCTCCGAGGGACCTAGACTTCATGAATTTAAATACAGTACTAGATTGGCAGCTTGGTTTCATCATTTTTACAGTTCTATGCTAACAGTTTCTTTTCTTGCACCTCTCACCTTCTTGCTCTCCATTGAAGTTTGATCTTTTAAAATGTAAATGCAATGTCAATCATTATCTTTTGTTTTCTTAGTTCTTTTTCTTCTATTGTTTTCTCTCATTTATAGTCTCTTTTTCTTATATTCTCTAACACTGTAACCCCTTGCGTCTTAGTGGCTTTATTGACTTGTAATTATTAAAAAAAACAAACACTTTCTTTACCTTCTCACTATTTCCATCTTTTTCATATTCAGGTGGCACGTATTTCGTTTCAGGATCTGAAATTGAAACAAAATAATTTATATAATGCAAAAGAAAAAATAACTATTTCCAAATGATTTCATTTGGTTGAGTGCATAGATGTCAAAACCATGTCAGTGCCTCTCATTAAAAAAGAACAAACATTTGACTTAAGACTGAAAAAATTATTTGCCTTACAGAAAAATGTGATGATGAAACACATCTGGTGCCTTAAAAGCCAATAGGGCAATTCTCAAGTCAGGCAGGGTCAAAATATAAGAACAAAGTTCTACTCAGCCTTTTCTTAAGAAGCATCACTTTTTCAGTGGGTGAGGAGTTTACGTTATTTACATTTGGGATAATGTCCTCATCTTTGTCATTATTATCATGCTGTTTTGGTTAAAATGTTCTGATAACAACAACAAAGATGAGGACATTAGTCTGAATGTAAATGATGCAAATAATTGGAGCATATACAGTAAGCTAAGATGGTCTCTTCAGTAGGTTTGGGCTTCACACACACACACACACATATATATTTGGTTGGATAGATGTGAGTTTGTGACTCTGGGTTTCACGCTTTAGCGATTGTCAGACAAACCTGTCTGACGTCTGATGATTGCTAAAGCGTGAAACCCAGGGTCACAAACTCACATCTATCCAACCAAATATGTTAGCTCTATCGCTGATATTGAGCGCTTTCTAATAAGTACCACGCATATAATATATAAATAATTATACATACATATATATATATATATATATTTATTTATATTTATATACACACACTTTTCACACACATATATGTATGTATGTATGTATATATATGTATAAATATAAAAGTGAACACTGAAGTCAACACTTAGAGGTGACAGGCTGTTTCATGCTAGACACAATCATCAGGCCACGAGCGTTGTTTTTTTTTCTCGGCTATTTATATATATGGGTCAGTGGTGCATTGTGGGTAGTCTATTTTGGTGGTTATTTTGCCAGAAGTCGTTTATTGTTTATTTATTTATTTGGGTTAGATTATTTTGCTTGTTTTTATTTATTTTTTATTTTTATTTCTTATCTTATATATTTATTTATTTTTGGTTTGATATTTATATACACACATCTTCCAATCACCCACCTTTATATTTACACACGATCTATTTCTGATATTGAGCACTTTGTCCCATAAATATAGTACACCTTAAGAGTATATTTCTTCATATATATATATATATATATATATATATATATATATATATATATATATAATAGGTACCTCCAAATATTCACTAAAAATGAACATAGCATGATGAAAAATGGCTTGAAAAAACTTTAAAAAAAAAAATAAATAAAAAAGTTTCATCTAAATCTTTGTTATTATTAAAAAGAAAGACCAAATTATTTTTTGATTATTTAATTATATTTTTCAATCCTTTTTAAAATGTTTGAAATTTCGGTTTAAAATTTAAAGAACATTTTTGATTTATGTTACTTCTGTTCTTTACTTAACTTTTCCAAGTGTCAGGTTGTCAATAAGCCATACAACACATAAAAAAAAAAACAAGTTCTCGTGGTTAAGAAATGCTTTTCTACTACATTTTATGCTAAGAAGTAATATTTATTTCCAATCAGATTAATTAAACATTAAATTTGTTAATTTTCCTCAAATAATAATTCAGAAAAATAAATTTTATTTTTGAAAGATTTTTTTAAATGGAGAACTAACTTGTGTTTACAAATGTCTCAAAATGGACTGATTTATCAATTTTACTGGAAACAAAAAGGAAAAACAATTCCAATCAATCTAAATTCAGTTTGAAATACACCAGAGTATTTTTCTTTCTGGGAATAGTAAATTTAATTGCTCAACAATCCTAACAATCACCCAAGATTTAGTTTCAGTTATGGCCCAGTGGATAAAAGTGTTGGTTGTTATAATCCAGTGACATGACCCAAAGAGTTCCGAGTTCAATATCTGACCACAAAAGAGATGAACAAAAACTTGGAGAGTTGAGTTACTAAAGGGAAATAACTGAAACTGAGATATCCAGAAGAGGCATGGCACATGGAACAAGAACAATCTAACCGGGTAAATGAAATAAAGGGTTCGCTTTAAAATTCCAATCACCTGAAAAAGATCAGAGTGTACAACAGATGAAATGTCATGAATATGACAACAAAGATGAGGACAACAATTTGAACAATGTAAATAGCGTAAATTAGTACAATCTGTACACACATCGACCAGCACATCATGAACGACTAAAATATCATGATCAACAAAAGACAGATACTAGCAGATAACACCAAAATACTCTAGAGCATTCAATTCAAAGAAAACCTCAAAATTCTAGAAATTATTATTATACAAAATAAACAGCCCACATTAAATAAGATATCATTCAACACAAGAGATGGTATCTTGAAGTGCATATCATATAATTAATGTATGCACATATTATATTAGTATTAAAAATATAAAAAAATTACAATAAAATAAATACAGTGAAAACTTGTCTCACAAATGTCTCACATGTCTCACAAATGTCTCACATGTCTCACAAATTGGTTTTTGAACAGAATATTCAAGATCAAAATGCCTCGGTTATCAAACAAAACTTTGATTCTCAAGCAACATTGCCGAACCGAGTTAACCCAAACGGAATCATTTCTTAGTTGACCGCCATGTTGTATACATTCATGTGTTGCACTGTGCTTTTCTTTTCCAATTTTATTGTACTGTGCCTTTTTTTTTTTTTTTACTCTTCATTAGTCCTTAGTCATGGATCCAAAGAAAACTAGCAGTGATACTAGTAAAGGAAAAAGAAAAAAAATTAAGAAATGGTTGATGATATTGTTTTCTTCCTACTCAGTTTCATATGGCAAAATCAACGATCTATACTATTCTTATAAATAAAGAGACAATCATGTCTTTCCTTCCCCCTTTTCAAACAATAACATCTTTACTTCCCTTTCCATTTACACCATCAACTCTCCTAATTACAGGTAAAATTGAAGTGTTTGTCTATATTTTATCTGTTTAGTGTGGGGTTTATTTATTTATTTCTTAGATTTAATGATTTTTATTAATTTTTTTTCATATAAGCTTATGCACAAAGTACTGTTGTTAAAGTTTAAATAAGCAATAATCTTGAGACCAGGAACAGATTAATCCATTTTACATTGTTCCCTACTGGAAAAATAGTTTCAGTTTATGAACATTTTGGGTTACGAACAGACTTCAGGAACGAATTAAATTTGTGAACCAAGTTTCCACTGCAAATCACTTCCTTTTTGTGTGGCCTCATTCCCAAAATAACCGTTACACGTGATGTCACACTAGACCATTTCAAACATCCAGCTTCCCAAAGAATACCAGGATGCAGACTCACAAACACCACATCAGTTTTTGATAATGACTACAAAAGTCGACCGTACTTGAACAAAAATAACAAAATATGAACTTTGAACAGTTTATCCACAAATTTGAGTGCAACACCCTATCTGATAATTTGGAAAATATAATAAAAAAAATTAAACAGACAGACCTTGTCAGTTTTTTTTTAATCAAAAACTTTGTAAATGTTCTTCAGTCCTTTCACGATGAGATGGAAGTCTCAGTTAATTCTGGTGGTCTACCTTCTGAACCATTTAAAGTGACCACAAGTGTGAAACAGCAGTGACCAAGTAGCACTTGCACTGTTCTCAATCTTCTTTTCTGTGGTTTTAAAGATTTTGTAGATTATCTGCATGGAATCTACATCCGATATCACACTTCTGGTAGACTATTTAATCTTCAACATCTATCAGCTAATCACAAAAACTTTTCAAGCAATGTTTAGCGTCCTCCTGTATGTTGGCAACTGTGATTTAGTATCTCATAATGAAAAGCCTGTGAAGTTTTTGGCTTCACTATCAGCCTTGATAAAACAGTTGTCAGGTTCTAACTGGCACCAAGTCAACTGTATATTGAACGTTCAATATATGTGTATGGCCAGAGGCAGCAGGTTGTGGACAAGTTCACCTCCTTAGGCATAACCATCAATGATAAAATAACAAGTCACCTTTAATGCTCTGAAAGATCAGGTATGGAAGCAGCGAGGTTTGAAACTGTCAGTTTATAATGTGTGTGTTCTTACTTGTCTCCTATACCCTTGTAAAATATGGGTCACATACAGAAGACACCTTATTACCCACGAACACTTCTACCAGTATTGTCTGACATCCACCAAGGGCATACACTGGCTGTCTCATATACCCGACAAAACTGTCCTTGAAAGAGTATTGTTTGTCAGTATTGAGGCCCTAATTCATCGCCACTGGCTACAATGGACAGA
>OZ010609.1:3800175-3862675 GCA_963932145.1 Acanthosepion lycidas | reverse complement strand
ACGTACTTTCCTCTTGCATTAAATATAAAATCTTGATCTGTTTCTATACATTCTGTGAAAATTTGGTTATTTCAACAAGAATTTTCAAAATTATTGGCCTGTGAAATGATGTCAAAGTTTTTGGGACACCCTGTATAATGTGTATGAATAACTTTGTTTTTTTCCTTCTTTTTTTTTTTTTTTTTTAAACTTTCTTTTCTTTTTTTTCCTTAGAGTCTTGGACGTGAAATTTTCCTTAAGTCCCATTCAATTGTTCGCTTCACAAATAATACAGATTTCCTAGACAATATGGATGACAGCTTCATTTATGTTGACCAGAAGAAATTAATTGACTTTGCAGACATTAACAGCATCATTGTTATTGAAGATGGACCCCTTTCGTTCATTGTCAAAGATAAAGGTAAAATAAATTCTATTTCATATCACCAACAGGCAATCAAATGCTATCCTTGGGCAATAACCCTAAATAACTCTCTTCACACTGGAGTTCTGTTATCTATACTGTAACTCCCCACTATTTAAGTAGGAAAGCTTTGAGAAGTTTCTGACTTAATATTTTAAAGAGAGCTACAAGTATTTCTGAGAAAGCCTCACTTTAAAAAATAAATGTTCCTTTCAGGAACCAAAGCACTTCTTTAAATTACCTAATACTTAAGAGTAAAATAAAAAAACTAACAACTCAAGATAAGGTTGGCCTGTACAATATAAAATGCAAACCTGCTTTTTTATTTTCTGTCTGAATTTCTGGCACAAGGAGTTATCATTATTTACATGTGGACTGTTGTCCTCATCTTTGTTATCACTGTGATAATAGCCTCATAACACCACACAGTAAACCTCTACCGTGAGTGGCTCTTAGGCCTCATATTGTGTGAACATTACTATAAAAAAGCAAAATGAGTATAGTAGTCTAAGTTTATATAAATTTCATTGTAAACTATCTTCTTTTATGTGCCTATCCCTTCAAGACATGGGTGATCCTGGCTCTCCACAACTTTCCTTTGTTGCTCTAAGTAACATTTGCTTCTTTACCATCCATCTTTATCCTTATTCTGCCACAGATTCACTAAAACCTGCTAAGTAGGTTACTCGTTTTTCTTTCTTTCAATATGTCCTTTGTGTGTTAGATTCTCTAGGCCCTCTTTCCTCATGTCCTATAAATTTCAACTCTTTCTGATTAAAGTGACCTAAAGTAAAAGTGACTTTTCCTTAAGACTTCCTCCTTGATTGCATGTTCAGTTCATGGCATTCTTCTTTTGAACTAAGTCTCTCTCACTTCAAGTCACTATTTCTTCATTTTTGAGGAAATTGCCCAGCATTCACTGCCGTATAGGAGATTAGATATTACACAATAATTCAACAGCCTTTTCTTTGTTTCTAGCAGTTGTTATGAAAACATATGGCAATGAATTTAAACAAAAAAAATGGGATTTTCTACTCAATTAGGGACCAATATCAACATGGACAATGTATCGAAAAGAAATAAGAGATGTAAAGTTATAATTATTTTGATATATAAAAACATGGAATGAGAGAAGAAGAAAACAACAAATAAAGAATAAAAGAAAAGAAAGAAAATTATTATTAAAAAGATTATTATTAGAAGAATGTTCAATGGCCACTTGTGTCATCAATGAGTTTTTGCTGGTCAGTGGTTATTATTATTTTACTGATTATTACTTCTTCCTTTTTTTATAATTCGAGTAGAAAGTTCATAGTAGAAGGATCTTGAGATATTTCCCTTCACACATAGAATTGCTTCGGTCAATTAGTGTAGCTTGTTGGATCTACCAAACTGAAAGCACTTTGCATTTCATTCACAGAAGATATATGATCCTTGCTTTTGAATTCCTGATAATCCTGGAAGTTTCTTTTTCTTTTCACTTTCCATCTCTGGAATATCAGTAGTCAATTTTACGTGGTAGCTAGCCTACAGAGAAAGGATAAACCGTTTTTTTGGTTTTTTTTACTTCTTGATAGAACAGCCGCAACCTTTCTGATCAGTCAGTATAAGGGCGATCCTTACTGTTGAATGCCACATATAAAATTAAAATGTCAAACGCTTCATATGAAATTGACAATTTGACCATTGGTCCAATTTAAAAGTGGTCAAGGCTGTATTTTAAGAAATAGGATACAGAATAAAAGATGAATTGCTAAATTTTATGATGGGGATTTATATTAAATATCAGTATTTCAAATGATTGATTTAATTCAACTTAATTATTTTTAGTATAAATAAGGAGGGTCATGTCACACAATGTTAATTAATAGGGTGTCTTTTTTGCTATGTATATTCATTGTTAAATTGATTTCCGTAATGGAAACCAAAACATATCTTCATACAACATTTTATAAAATTTTTAAAAAATTTGAATTTCATAATTTGGATGTGTGTGTGCGTGTGTTTTTTGGGGTTTTTTTTTTCTCATATATCACTATCTATATGAGCCTTCCAGATTATGAATTTAAAAATAAAATTTATTTTTTAAATTTAAAAAAACATGTCAATTGAGCATATTTGCTTTGATTTCTGTAGGTGGATCAATTTACAATGAATTACAAACAGGACCCCCCACCATTATTAATTTTTATAAAATTTAATAAATTTTATATTTAATATTTTACTATTTGTTTGATTTGGACAGCTTAATCGGTGGTCATATGAAAAAAAAATAGTCTGCTTAGAATTCAATTTTATTTGTAGTTGAGAATAAAAGAAAATTTTTTAGATAAAATATCTTCGTTCCTCATCAAAACCTTGTCCATTCATTAAGAATTAAAGATACTGCCTACAGATATTCAAATCACAAACATAGATATAAAGTCGAGGATCAATTTTGTATTTTTAACAGTTGCAAACTCATCCCCCACTTATTAACCACAAAGTATATTTTCAAAACTAGAGAAAGAATAAATATGAAATAGGAAAATAAACCCTTAATTTATTTATTTTATTAATAAATTTAAATAAATAATTTATTAATAAATGGTTCTACTATTGTCATGGTCGTAAAGGCTTATGACCATTCAAGCTGTCTACTTTCTCTTTCAACACAAAGCAGTGGACGAAAGAAATAGAAAAGGCAGTGCTTATGGGATAACAATCCTAGCTCGGCTGTTGTTAATCCCTTTAGAATGTTGGCAATCATGGCTCTCTCCACAATTTCACGTCCCTTATAGCTCTTAATAACGGTTGTCTTTTTATCATACCCTGTTCCGCCATTCATTCTCTAAAGTTTACCATGTTGGTTGGTTGTTGTTTTCCTCTGTCTCTCTTACTTTCAATCTGTCCTGTGAGTATCAAATTTTCCAAACCCTCTTTCCTCATTATGCATGCTAGAAACTTCAACTGTCTCTTCCAAATGTTTTTAAGTATAAGTTATATTTTGCTGCCATTGTCTCTAGAACTTTGCTGTTGCTCACATGTTTGATCCATGATATTCTCAGCATCCTTCTGTAGATTTCCCCAGTTAGTTTGTTTTGTGTTTCTGTCCATCTCATTAGTGTTTTCTCACAAGTACATATAATTCCCTGACATTTTTATGGCAGGACCCCCTTGGGATCAAAATCCCTGGAGACTCCCTTAGGCATCTTCAAATGTGCAATTTTTTGTCACTAATCCCCATATAGGTGTTGGACTGTCATTTTAAATTCCATCTTTTGCCACATTCTATACCAATGGGCAAGTGGATAAATATCTACATATTTTAAAGTGCAACTCCACTTTTTACATTTAATAATATCCTATTATATATAAAACCCTATTACGTATAATAATTTGTTTACATAAAATAACCTATTACAAATAATAACCCTATTTCAAATAAAACCCTATTATCAGTGGTGGTATCCTACTGGTTCACACAAACTGATTCTTAAAATTATAAAAGCTTAGATTATCCCAAAATAATAGCCGATGGTTACAGAAAAATCTTAGTTACGTTACATTTGTGCGTGCACCTAGTGAAAAGATGCACACACCCTGAAGTTAAAAATGTCTCAAATCTTCTAGTCATAAATTGTGTAGGTCTTCCATCGGATCTTTGGGATTGCAGCGATTCAGTTTAAATGTGGCTAAGAAACCATAACACAAGCTGATGACACTAGAGTTAAAAAGTATCAGACTTCTGAACAGAAATATGATGAGAAATCTGGAAATATCTTAATAAATAAATGTTTTCTATTAAATTCTCAAAATGGTTTAATTCTTTTTAATACTAGAAAGTGATTTGTTTCCATTTTCATATTGAAAAGAAAATAAGCCAAATATTGTGTGCTGCTTACAGCATCAAACAAAACTCATGTGAATCTAACAGAAAGAAAATCTTTCAAAGAAATAGCTACTTTGTGGACATACAAACATACACAAAGGTTTTAGAAGACAACTAAAAACTGGCTAGAGCCATGTTTACCATACATCCGATATGAAAATTGTAGCGGAAATAAAATACGGACTGAACAATCAATTGTAATGATAATGGTACTTGCCACTGTCAGTTCTGCAAGAACAGAGCTGGTGTGAATCCCAGAATGCCTGGTTATGAAGAAAGAAAGTGTCAACCAGCTCCCCCATGAGATAGTCAGGGCAGCGAGCTGAGCAGTATTAACTATGCAAATGATTCCTTTGCTAGCCAACCACTAAAGTTTTAGGCTCCATAAAATCAGGCACATTTTCTGGGAAGAAGCAGAGATTGACAATATACCATGTTGAACACACAACGGAATTGCCATGCATTACCAAGAATTTTTGTTTGTGTTACCCAGCGTTGTTTTAAATTCGTTCATCTTCATTAATGTTTCTGGTGTGTCAGCTGCATTCGTCCCATACATACAATGTTCCCATGTTGAAGTCTTGTCCATGCCCTGCTTGTTGTGATCCAGTGTCTGAGTCCAGTGCTGCTGAGTCTTCTCTCCCTCTTTGTTGGCAGATCACCCAACCAATGAGAAGAAAATCGCTTCAAGATCTTTGGTCTATACCACATCAGAATGATATTTAAAAGAGTGCAGATACATTGCTGAAGTAAAACTCTTACTGAAAGAAAATTAACAAGAATTGCAGTTGTGATGCAACGGATTATGGCAGGACCAGCCAGTCACTAAAAGTGGGACTTGAAGTACATGAAAAGACTTTAAAATCAGGTACGGCTGGTCATGTGTGGAGGAAAAAGAGAGAACACTAACCTCTATGGAAGAAAAATAAAAATACAAACACAGAACAATAGTAAATAATCAGGTGTTTGAAAACAGCTGTGCATGTCAGCCTACTTACTGAATGATTTAAGCTCAAGTACCAACAGCAGGTGTGAGTTATTGATTAAAAACAGAATGTCTGTTGAATTTGAGTTTCCAAAAATGACCAAAGTATTTGTAAGAGCATGACAATAAAAAAGGAAAAAAAATAGATGACATTTATCTGGAAAGTTACAAATTCAGCATGTGGATTAGAGGGACAAAATTTCTGAGAGTGAACATTGTGGAGAGGACAATAGCAGGAATTTGGAAAGAGGATTGGACATGATGTACAGGCGGGGTGGAATAAACATATATTTCAAGATCGACTTTCAACATTGCAAAATATGACAGACATTTAAGAAAATCTGAAGAAGAAAGTATTAATATTGTGAAATAATAAGGCTGAAGAAATTAAAGAAGATTTCATCTTATTTACAGGAGAAATGTCTGAAAATCAACCTGACCCCCAGCAGATGCCTAAAAAACTACCATACCAAACTCCCCCCACAACCACCACACTTATATTGTGATCACTACCTGCTCACATCTGAGCATCATGCTTTGTCCCTATTCCCTTTCTCTTCCCCAGTAATGGTGGCAGAGATGGCTGTGAATCAAAGATTTTGATGAGGCCATTTGTGTGAATTTAATCTTGATGGACAATTGTACATGACAGAGAAGACCATAGACTTTAGCCAAAAGCACCTCCTTTGTGGGTCAAAAGGGATTGAGATTGAGACAGTCAAGATCTGGCAAACCTGTTTGCATTGGACTGTCAGATGCTTGGTTTGTCAAGGTTCACCTTGGTTATGCTCACCTGACTGTCCCTACCCTCTTCCACCAGTTTGGCCATTGAGATTGTGTAGATCTTTGCCTGTTATACTGTTATTTTTTTTCAAAACCTAAACACATGCATATGACAAGGTTTATTTTATAAATTAGGCACAATAAGAGATGAACAAAATAACTAATAATAAAAGTGAACAATTCTAACAATTTGTTCCAAGACCCCCAGCAGATGCCTGAAACTGTTAGTACTAAATCCCTTATATATATATATATATATATATATATATATATATATATATATATATATATATATTGTTAAGGCCAATTACTGCAACATAAAGTTTAAAAAGAGAAGATGAAAAAAACAACTAGCTGTCTAGAAGATGCCAGGTTTGCCCCACCATAGTGGACAGATTCTCCACAGGATCAAATACACTAATTCAGAATTGTAACCAACAGGAATGAATGACAAACACTAATATACAACTGAACAAGATTTAATTAGAAGTAAAGAATACATGAAAACATTTAGGCAAAAGAATAAGTGGAAAGATGTATGTGTTATATTTTGAGGGTAAAAGTTGAAACCATAAAACTTAGCTCCAGTCTTTCTTCTGCAATAAAATAAGGTTTTCTCTTCCCCTTCTCTTGTTTCTCTTTGTCCTTTTTACTTTCAAATCAATCTGTTCTCTCAAGTAGTAGTCTCTTTTGATTTATTCTTCTTTCTTCAATGTAGCATTCATCAATTGTTTGCAGAGATTCAGCACTGTATAAGTCGTATATTCAGCAGTGCAGAATTCATTGTTCGGATCCTTTGTTCAATTGTGTGTGTCACATATGCCTTTTTTTCTTTTTTTTTTTTTTTTTTTTAGGTGACTGTCACGTTTCATCATTCATCTATGCATCTAATATAAGCAGCATAATGTGTTGCGTTGAATTGGAGTTTGTTTTTTATCATGTCATCTCTCGCTTGACTGTAACAAGTAAAAAAGGAATTATTCACACGAGACATATTTCTGCTCGATTGTGTGCTTAGAATTTATGAGTTGGGAACATCATTCCTTCTCTTCAAATCAGAGAATCCATTTGCATAAAAATTTATTGGATGGTCTGACTCCTTTGAGCTTCGTTACCCAACTAGTTTAGTTGGTGTGAGTTGGGGATGACCTTCTTTCTCTTCAGTTTGGAGAATCCATTTGTATGAGGACTTAATGAATGGCCCAACTCTTTCGAGTTTCGTCACACAACTGGCTTCTGCCAATCTTTTCCTGCTCAACATCCATACTTGGTCATGTGAGTCTACATGTTTGAGAATGTTTTTTAGCTACAGTTCAGACCTGTTGTTAACAGCCTGTTTGACCTAATTATTTCTGTAGTCAGTGAGAGAGAGGAGGAGTTTATGTTATATTATTAAAGAGATGGGTCACTAAGTGTAAAGTGTGCATGGTTATGTCTTTTGGGGATGCATAAGGACATATATATATATATATATATATATATATATATATATATAAAATATGCATGTGTGTGTGTATATTTAGGCAGCATTTCTTCATTCAAGCATGTTTCATTGAATAATATAGACATGTTACGTCTAATTTTTATAATAACCATTTCTAGTTGTCTAATTATCTTCTTGGTGTTAAGTTGAAATTCATCAAGGAAGGCACCATAGCACGATTTTTGTTTTAATATTGTTTATTGCAAAATACGTTCATTATACTAATGATATACTCGTATAATCAATTTATGGGAGTTTTAATTTTGATATGTACACATATTTTGTTTTGGACTTCTTTTGAAAATAATTTAATTAATGACTTCTAATAAAGATTTTGCACACAACTACGATCCTCTCATGGCACACCAGCTCAAAATCACTGCTGTACATCTTCGAACCCTGAATGTGCAAGTTTTACTTTTACTTACCTTATTAAGTCAACTCCTCTTTTGACTTTAAAGGAAACTCTTTATGGTTTCTCTTTGGCAGATCCAAATTATCAAGACTTTTTCAATTTGAAACCAAAATTAAGTAAAACTTATTTTTTTTTTTTTTTTTATTATCCCTAGATTTGACTGTAGGTAAATGAAACCATATAGTGTACTGTAGTCAGACTGAATCAATATAGAATACAGTTCCGACTTCTTTAATCTGGCTCTCTTGGGCCAAGGCTACTGTAAAACTACAGAAAATGACAGATGTAAAACCAGTCTTTTCAGCCCATTCCACAGATCAAAGGTAGAACCAAGCTTAAAAGTGGAAATAATACAAGGCAACCTATGGCCCTTGCACATTTTCCTGTGTACCTACCCCAAGAAAATAGACTAAAAGAGGAGACCCATACTACTAGACACTGCCCAACCAATTGGAGGGTACAGAGCAAAAGTCCAACCGCTGCCATCTTTTTTAGTAACCAATGTATGAATATACCAGGGGAGGTAACTCAAGCATAGCGTGCCTATGGGACTCACAAAATAGTCCCATTTACAAAAACAATGATTAATGCTTTCAAGCAAGGTTTTATTGTTTCATGCAATATAATGCAAATGCAAATACTGCAAATCTAAAAATAAAACAGCAATGAACTAATGGCGACCAAGTCAAAAAAATGCCATACTACAGAGTGCCTGATTAAAGAGATTGTCAACATTTGATTCCAAAATGACCCTACATTTGAAGAAATTAAAAAAAAAAAAAAAAACACTTTTATATTTACCTATAAATTTGTTCATTCTTAATGATATTTGATGTATTTTGAAAGCTGTTTCTTGCTATTTTTTAGTGGATACACATCGACCAACTCCAACATTAGTCTGTGAAGTGTTAAATGAGGGCATTCTGGGTAATCGACAGACTTGTCATATGAATGGAATGCCTGATATGTGTCAGTTAACAGAAAATGATGAAAAAGACCTTTCCTTTGCACTTTCTCAAAAGGTAAATTTATTTTTGTCATCTGAAATTCTTATATAAATCCTAGTCATTGTTATTTTAGGAATTATTCAGACAAGTATCATCTTTTTTGTTGTTTATATTCTTTGAATATCTATTGCCTTTCATAGTTCAAAAGTTCCATATAAGTGTTGAAGGCAGCAATATTTGGTCATTCAAATCTTCCATATAAAAATTTGAGCAAAGTTGGATCCTTGTTCCCACAAAAAAAATGGATTGTTAAATGTTTTTTTTCCCTTGACACTTATTTAAACTACCTTCACTCCTTTAATGTTTTAAAAAGTAATGAAAGTAAATTTATACATTTTTTTTGCTCTTGAGAATTTATAACAAAAATAATAAACATTATTTATTTATTAGATTGTTTATTTACAAGAATAATTTTATATTTACAACATTCTAAAAATTGATACAATTAAAATGCAATATTTTTCAGTTACCAATTCATGAAGAAATATGAAAATAATTTTTGATACATTACTTTATAAACATTTACTAAATTATTAGAATATGTGAACCAACTCTAAGAAAATCCTTATTTACCATTTTATAAAGTTTGAATTAATTGGCAATTAGTCAAAGTTTTGCCAACCATTCCAATAAACAATATAATAGTGTTTATTATATTTGTTGTCAATATTCAAGAACAAAGAAAATGTATAAATTCACTTTCATATATTTAAGTTTAATTACAAATCTAATTATTGCTTTTTAAAACAAACATTGCTGGGGATGAGAAGATAATAATGGCGTCTATGGAAAGGCCATCTTTTTGACACTTCATTTTATTTTATTTTTTTTTTGGACATGAAGGTCCAAGTTTGCCAAAATTTGCATGCATTCATCTATAGTTTGAATGTCGTTTGTCAATTTATTCAAAGTTTTCTGTAAGTCCAAGGCTTTACTGTTCAGCAATAAACCCTTGGACTTCCATAAAAATCTTTGAATGTCTCTCTTAAGGATGTGTAAGAAAAAAAATGTTGAATTGATTGCAAAGGACACATCAGCTAAAACTCAAATGAAAAAGAAAGATTGGGATATTAGTCAAAATGATTTATAGAATACAATCAATAATTCCTCATGAGAATGCAGGCAGAAAGACATTTTCTTAATATGGAGAACCTGTTTCCAAGATAAATATTTACACAAGTGAGCATAAATTTGCTTTGAAAATATTTTATAAACCTCTTTGCTTTACAATGATGAATGTTCGGTAATTACCAAACGTTGAAATTTTTATTGTTATGGGATTCATAGTACTGTAATATTTCTGCCAATGATTATATAGTTACTTTCACATACACATATATAGAGATTTGTGATAAAATCCAAAGAATCTGCAATATTATTAGTCCTGACCTGGCATCTTGACTCTAGTCCCTTTCCTACCACCATAATGTAGCTTCCCTGTGCCTTTTCTATAAATTCTTTCATGGTAATTGTTCTGAACTTTCCTCTTTCGTACCTTATGAATTTAAGTGCAGTATGAAATTGGCAGCCATGTCTCATCATTTTACAATTGAAATGGCTAGATATAATCATAAATTCTATGCTAACTGTTTTTTCTATCATGCTTCTTGCTTGTGGAACACTCTCTTCCAGCTTCTTGCTTCCCAGTCAAATTTGTTCTTCAAAACTTTAAATGTAATGTCAATTGTTATCTTAATTCTTGTACTTGTATTGTTCTCTCTCCTTCACATTTTTTCTCATGTTCTCTAACATTTAGCAATCTTTTGCATCTTAGTTGTTTTATTGCCTTGCTTGGGGTGGAATGATTATAAAAAATATATGGGTAACAGCTCCATTTCACAAGTAATCATGAGTATTAAAATCTAGTGATTAATTTTGTATCATGAGGTGTTTATTTTTGCTAATTTTTTTTTATTGCATTTCTATAGCTCGTTAAAATTAGACAAAATAGTGATAATGTCTTTTATTTCATAAATTTGTTGAGGTGTTAGACTAGAAGATTTCTTAACTTTACAATTGGTTCCATCAGAACATGATCCCTTCATACACAAGGAGCATCTTTTCAGAATATGGATGATCGTGACTCTCCACAACTTCCTGTCTTTTCTTGCTCTAAGTAACTTTTGCCTATTTATCCCGGTTCTATTTATTTAATCAAGCATAATAAAAACGTTACTGTTTTCCCTTGCTTTTGATCTGCCTTGTGAGTGTTAAATTCTCCATGTTCTTTCCTCATTATGTCATAGAAATTCCAGATGTCATCTTTTTTTTGACTTTATTATTTTCTTTATAGTTCTTATTCTCCTTAAGACATTTTTTGTTACTCACATGTGTCAGGATTCATCAGAACTACATCTGTTGCTTCCCTCAAGTACCTTCTTCATCTGCAACAAAATTATCCAATATTCACTGTCATATAGGAGATTAGATATTTCATAACAGTAAAGCAATCTTTTCTGTTTGTCAGATTTTCATATCTCTCAATACTTTGCTTAGTTTCTGAAAGGCATGAAATTATCCTATATTCACAAGCATGCAGGAGATGCAATATTACATAAAAGTTCAGTACATTTTTCTTTGGCTCTAAGGACATTTCCTATCTCTTAATACTTTTAGTTTCTGAAAGATTCTTATGCACCTTTTGCGTTTCTGTCTCTTAATAATACATGACACATACCTGCTTCATTTTTGCCATCTCCATCACGTTGCTTTTTTTGTTGATAACTGTGCAACGTCTTCTTACAGTTAGTCCTTTCTTTTTACTTTCTAAGTTTGTCACCAATACAGTGTCACCTGTGTAACTTGTTCAAATTATGTCTGCCAATAATAAATTGATAGCTTGAAATGTTTAGGGGAATTTTAAGTTATTTAATATTTTAAGTCTGTTAGAAATAATTTTCATGTTAGATGCTGAAAAGAGAGTCCCCGCTTTCTTAGAATATTTTGTTTGTTTTTTTAATGTCTATCAGTGTTGAGTACATTGAGATATTTTCTATAACTCAAAGAATGATTCATACCTCGAGTTGCAAACTCATTTGTTAATTAAAAGTTGTGATCAGCCAAAGTAGAATCTTCTGTAAAATTTTCTATTTGTTTCTTTTCCTCACCTTCGATAGGTGGACATGGTGTTTATGTCATTGGTCAGTGATGCAAGCCTCATTAAATCTGTTCGGAAATTCTTTGATGAGAAAGAGAGTTCCATAAAAATCTTAGCCAAGATTGAAAATTACAAAGGCATAATTAAGTAAGTATATTGGGTGTGAGTTGGTGTACATCTGTTTATCTAAATTCTCTCCCTTTTATATTGTTTGGTCTGCCGCTAAGGATGTGTGACAAAGAAAATTCATTATATAGTGTTTAAAATGGATTCTAATATTAACCATTGATCTGGCCAGTCAAAGACCAACCAATCAGTTTGTTTGACTAACTCCAATATAATCAATTATAAAAAGCATTTCAAAATCCATAATCATCAGTCTTCCAAGTGGCTGAGCCTCTTCATATTTCCTTTTGTCAAAGTTTTATCAGCACTGAACTTGGATTATGTTTGCTGCAGACTTTAAGAAGAGAAACTTGTTTTTTTGTTTACAAACAGTATCAATGAAATTCTCAATGCATCTGATGGTGTCATCATATCTCGAGGAAACTTGGGGATCAACATTAAGCCAGAGAAAGTCTTTTTAGCACAGAAAATGATCACCAAACGAGCAAATGTAGCAGGCAAGTCTGTTACTTGTGCTAGTCAGGTATGTGGTGTTTTTTGTTGTTTTTTTTTTTTTTTAACTCTCCTCCCTCCTAAAAGTAAATTCCAAAAAACAGCAGTCTTTGGAGTTTAGTAATTAGGAGTCTTGTCTGTTCAAATTTTTGTTTTGAGCTTCACATGATAAAGAAATTTCTAGATAGAAGAATTAATTTAACCTCCTCCTAGTTTAGCTGGTCTATTCTTCGATCTCTTTCAAAAACCTCACAACTGCTGCTGTTATGTGACATTGAATTTTAGTCCGCTTCTTCTTTCCATCCTCTTTGATGAAATTTTTCAGATGCTGGAGAGTATGACTGTACATCCACGTCCAACACGTGCTGAAGCTGGTGATGTTGCCAACTCTGTGTTGGATGGCATTGACTGTGTGATGCTGTCATCAGAGACAGCTAAAGGAAATCATCCACTGCTGGCTGTCAAAACTTTAGTGCAGGTAAAGTAGAGTTTTTTTTTAAAGTGCAAAGAAAAATCTAACTCATTGTCTCAAAAAACTATTTTTTTTTTTTTCCTACTCCAGATATTCAAAAAACTTTTTTTTTTCCTACTCCAGATATGTCGTGAAGCTGAAGGTGCGATGTTCAACAATCATCTACAAATGATAGAAATGGCAACACCTTCTCAGCTGATGAAGGACCATACCACAGCCATTGCTGCCGTCAAAGCAGCTATAAGTTCCTGTGCAAGGGCAATAGTTGTGGTCACTTCTACTGGGAGGTCAGTAGCTCGTCACATTTACTCATTGATTTTAAAGAAAGCTAATTTTTTTTTCTTTTGATTCATGTCAAATGACAGGTAAGGAGGGTCACTAATTATCTACCCCGATCTTCCTTCTTTAATACGTAATTACTGAATTCATTCTCTATCTAGTATGATTTATATACTTCCTGTTTGTCAGGATCATCATTAAATGCTATTTATATATATATATACACACACACACAGGTCGGCTGCTCTCATCTCTCGTTATCGACCACGCTGTGTGATTTTGGGTGTAACAAGGAACTCTAGCACAGCCAGGCAACTTCATCTTTACAGAGGAGTAATTCCATTTCTTCATGGAGGTAAGACAGTTTAAAAAAAAAAAATCTCCACTGTTTACATTGCTCGGACTATCATCCTCATCTTTGTTGTTCTAGTTCCACATGCCATGTCTAACAGATGTCACTTATCTCCTGTTAATTCCCCTCTCCAAGTTCTCCACCACCGTAACCAGGTATTGAACTCACACTCTTTGGGTCCTGTCACTGGATCTAACTAATGCTTTTATCCACTGACAGGACTCAAAGAGTGTGAGTTCAATAGCTGGTTAAGGTAGTGGAGAACTTGGAGAGGGAAATTAACAGGAGATAACTGACATCCATTAGACATGGCACTATAACAGTCTACATAACGACAAAGATGAGGATGATGGTTCGAGCAATGTAAATACTTCATCTCAGAAATATAGATAAAGAAAACCTAATCTTAAAAAAAAAAAAAATTATTGATTGGTTTTGTAGGTGCAGTGAGTGGCATATGGGAAAAAGATTACAATGACAGCATCAAAGCAGCTTTTGAATATGCAATTAAAAGAAATCTGCTGTCCATTGGAAGTATTGTAGTATTGGTCAGAGGCTGGACAGAAGGCAGTGGATCAACAGACACTATGTGTGTAGCTAAAGTCCCCGGACCAGATGATGCCCTACCCATGTCTTATTAAAGAACGGAAACAGCAAAAATATGAAAAATGACCAGTCAGTCAGATTTATCACGTCATGAAGAGTTGATTCATAGAAAAATAAAACCAGGTTAAAGATGTACTGTTTTATTATCACTTTTTTTTTTTGCCTACCCTAATGAGTAGAGTGGTTAAAGAAAACAATTGATTATAGTTTATCAATGGCATAAGGCAATAGCATTTAAATTAGGGCATTAAATAAAGAAATTATATTATTTAAAAAAAAAAAAAAAAAAAAAAAAAGGGTAGTGTATAATGCTGTTGTCAAAATAACCTTTTTTATAAATAAAAAAAAAAAAAGTTGGTAGAAATATAATATAGGTACACTGAATGATAGTGTGGAATAGTTGAGTTATCACAGTCAAAGGAGGTAGATAAAAAAAAAAAAAAAATTTAGATTGGGCCAAACATTTCTGGAAAAGAACAAGCAACTTGAAATCAATCTAAATCCCAGAAATTTTTTTTTTTTTAATAAAATAAAAAAAATACTGCACACAATTTGTTTTTCTCTTGTAAAGAAAACAGAATAAAAATGAAGAGTGTCTTGAATCAAACAATGCTGTAGAATTTTTTTTTTTTAATGAAAAAGCCCGTTTTTATGCTGCTATCAGCAGGGGTGGGGGTAGATAGAGGAAATCCACACCATCATAATCCAAGTACTTACTTGGTTAGAACATCCGACCTAGCCAGGGTTTTGGAACCAGTAAGAGGAGGCAATGTATTAGAAAGGTCTGGGACAGTAACCACACGCATACAGTTATTAAAACTGTGACTTGGTTGAAAGCCACTGATGATAACGACAGTGTCATTGGGTTTGATTATCTTGTTCTGCTCACCAGAAATCATGCTATAGTAGATCTGCAGATCCATATTTATCGCATAGTCAGGATCAGGGGCAGCTGGAAGAAAATAGAAAGAATATCTCGGTTAATATTCCGTCTAAAATAGAATCTTTAGATTCTGTTCTTATTAAAGATTTCCTTTCAAGATACAAGTCCAGATCTTATTAATGGGAGAAGTTTCAATCCATATGTTAGAATAAAGAAGATAAACATAAGTTTATTTAAATATAAGTCATTAGACTGTACCAAAAGCCAATTGGTGTTGCCAATGAAAAGACAGACAAAACAGGACCCCAGGTGTTTAAGTACTGAGAAATTTAAGAAACCAAAAACTGAATGCAATAAGCTATTCTAAGAGGAAAAATGTTTACATTTGAATTTTCCAAAGATATCGGTTATAAATCTAATAGGAAATTCCCAGTTTATATATATAATTATGCTATGGCCTTGTAGATCATCAGGGTGCTCCTCAGGGCAGAAGGTGGGATAATTGGCAATACCCGATCTCCTCTTGAAGTGATAATAGCAAAGAACTAGATCTATCCCATTAGTGACTACTAAAGGACTACCTAACTATCCCCCCACTTCCATAAGTAACAAGTGGATTCAAGCCTTCAAGGGCATTAGCAGTTTGACCTTCATTTGCTTGACTTCTTCCCAATGATCTTAATACATATGACAGTCCAAAATTACTTTTTTGTGAAACTTGCATTTACACACATGAAAACATGACAAGAGTAAGTAATCTCAACAGCCACGTCACTTTATTGCACATATTTCGAATTAGGAATCTTAATGCTCTGCTAAGACATAATCCATTTATCATTAAAACTCATCAGTAGTAAAAGGAATGTTAAAATTTAAGTATTAACCTTGTTTTAATGAAACCTTTCAGTGCAGAAGTCATTACATAAATTAAAAGCAATTTAAAAAAAAAAAAAAAATGCAGTTTATGAGTGAAACAAGAAAATGAATACAGGAAACAGCATATTTTGATATAAAGGTTCTTAGCAAATTCTTCAAATTTCAATTATAAATGGCACAAAGGGTACAAGGATGATAAAAAAGTTTTAATGAATGAGAAATAAGTGTTTATTTCTTGTCTCTCCATCCCTCTCCCCCCTCCCAAAAAAAATTTGCCAGTGCACTTTTCAAATGATCCCCAAGTTTACAGAGTTAAGCGTTTTCTGTTCTTAGAAATATTGAACTTTGAGAATGAAATAATGCTAATGGCAGGAACTTTTACTCAACTAGCTTGCAACAAATCCCATTTATAGAATTTTGGTGCCCTTAAAACAGACTCTTAGTCTTATCTTCCATAGAAAGAAGTCCTTGAAATGGGGTTTATTTCAAAATTTGGCTTATTTAGCAGACAGTTATTAAGTTTCCATATCATAGGTTTTCTGTGGCTCACAACTCTTCATCAGGTTCTTCAAGACCCAGTTCCATTTTAAGATTAAGAAGGTGACAATCAGTAAATTTTCAACTTTGTAATGAAAAATAGAACCAAATTTTTTTTTTTCCCTTCTATAGTGTAGAGGGAAGGTTGTTTTGGTATAATGTCCCAATTCTTTGATAGGAAACAAAGCTCATGCTTGCCGTTATTGCTTTGGAAACTGCCGCTTCTGTTGATCATCATCTCAAACTGTTAAGCCTCAAATGAATAACTTGTTAATTTTTAATCAGGGTCGTTGGCAAATGGATATCCATATAGGGAAGAAATTCAAAAAAAAAAATAAAAAAAAATTTTTTTTTTGATTAAGAGGAAGAGAATTTGACATGGCTAACTTTCCCACCCTTAACTTTGTTAGCCAACAAAATGCACTTGTTCAGAAATAATTTGCTAGGCTATTTTTAGAATATTAGTTTCTGTAAAGAATAGCTTGTGAGATAAGTTAACATGAGAGTAGAAGTGAAAATAAATGGATAGCTAATAACTCACCCAAAAGGTAGACTGATGTTGGTGATGTATACATAAAAGAGGGTAGAGGTCAAGTTAACCCATAACCTCTCAGTCAAATGCAGAGACCAATGATGACTTAGCATTCAATTTGCATAAAGTGAGCAGCTTCTATTGTGATGGAGACATTTTGAACGATTCAACAAAAGTGATGGAGACATTTTGAACGATTCAACAAAATGAAAACAAAATATACAAGCAATAATTTTTTACACTACAACTAAATGCTCTAATGTCCCCTCTATTTATATATCAATTAGTGTTTAAAATCACATGTAAGTAATTCTCTGTCTAGAAGAGAGCATTTATTTTCATTATTAATAACAATGTCTCTGCTTAACTTGGAACCACATTAAGAATTATTGACAAGGATACTTGAAGAAGCAGCTCTATTTTCAACGTTTTAACAATAAGAAAATTAAAAATCATTTAATTATAAACATGGCAGCAAATAAAGTAAAACATGTTAATAGAAATGAAGAATAACCAAATGATGTGGCATGTGTTAATCAGTACCAATTTAACTCCGAGAAAATACTGGAGGAAAGAAGTTAAGAAATGATAACCACCACAGCTGGTGTTGGTTGGAGTATGTTGCTTCAATCAAACTGAAGACATTTCATGGCAAATTTCTTTTTTTTTTAACTCGTCTTTTTAAATTTAAAAATGTTAGCCGTCAACTTTTAGTAGCTTTCCAGAGATCTTACATAATCAAGAAAAATTATACAACTTTTTATGGAATTGAATTTTTAAATAAGGAAGTAGGGGACAGAGCAGACACTTCAAAGCATGAATTTAAAAAAATTAGTGGGAGAGAAGAGGTGTGTTGAAAAATCAAGTCAAAAGCCAAACTGTTTGTAACCCTTTATTAACAATGCACAAATGAAGGGAGTGAGGAACAGTTGCTTATTGCAAGGTGGGTGACTTACAGGGAACCAAGGGCAAAGACAAGAGTCAAACAAAATTCTGTTTCATCAAATTGGCTGGTGGGGAAAAGTGGGGTGGGGAAAAGAATGGCTCACCTGCAACAATAAGCAACTACCCCATCCGACGCCTCAAAATACAAAACTTTGTGGAAAACATAGCAAGTGTAAACATTAAAAAAAAAAAAAATTAGAATAAACAAAATCTAAGTTTCCAAAACTTAGATACAAAGAAATTTGAAAAGCATTAAATTTTTTTTTTAACTGGGCTTAAGGTTTCTCTAATGAGAAATTAAGGTTTCTCTAATGAGAAATTTGAAAGTTAATCAAAATGAAGCTTATCTAAAGTTTCAATACTTATCAGTAAATTAACAAATATTACATTCTGCTTTGAAACTGTAGAACCATGACTCGGTCAAAAAGTCAGTATTTTTTTTTCTTAGGTCTGCAAGGTTTTATTTTCACAAGAATTCAAATATTTTCTATCAAAAAAAATTCAAAACAATTAGTTAAGAGTTAAATATTCAAATTTTGCTTTTTTTTGCATTTAAAAAATATTGAATAAATAAGTGTACAGTTTTCAAAATAGAATGAAACATTCTCAAGTAAAAGCTACTGGGAAACTGAGATAGAGTTTGCCAATGTCACTACAAAAGATTTGTGTAATCAAGAGTTACTTTTTCTACTCCCCAATCTAATGACCTTCTCTTATAAAAGATGGCCAACAGATCAACAAAGGTCTTGGTCAAAATGACCACAGTCCAAAGGTCAGTTGAGGTTTCTTTGATTTTGTTTCTACATGAATTGTTTTTTTCCATCTGTATACATCTGTCTCTAAAGGGTAGATCAGGTAAATCAATACAATAGTGGTTTTCTGCAGATTTTGTCTTTTCAATGTCTTAAGAGTTCAGTGTCCATTACAACTAGAAAACAGCCAGCAGATAGAGGCAAGGGAGAGAAAGAAAAAAAAAAAAAAGTTTAAGTGGCAAAACTGACAGTATTTGATTGGTAGGAGCAGAACTAGATTTGAGGTTGTACTGGGTGTGGATCATGATTAATGGGTCATGATCGGCATGACATCATCCTTAGCGGGTGCATTGATAATTCGCAGAGTGTTAGTGAAACCAGACCCAGACTTCCAGCCAGTCACAATCACTATTGGAACGCCCTTTTGAATAAGGCCTTCTTGATGCCCAACTTCCAAAGCTCTTTGAATTCTCTTATCAACATCATCAGTCCACTGACTTTCCCTTTTCTCTGCATAGGAAATTCAAACAATTAGGATAAAAGAAATTTAACTTTTGAGAATAAAAAAAAAAAAAAAAAAAAAAAAAATAAAAAAATAAATAAAAAATAATAGATTAATAAATAACATGCAAAAACTAAAAAAAAATCTAAGCATGCAATAAAAACAGGAAAGGAAGCAAAAAGGAAAGTTGGTGAGGAAATGTAGACAACTGAAGAGGGGTAGGGGGGGACTCCCTCTACTTGGAAAAACAGGAAATATTCAGATCAATATTGAAAAGCACTTGCCAATTGGAAAGATTAAAATCTTGAAGCAGTAAAAGTCTTTAATGACTAACTATTTCCTATTTAAACTGAAGTTTTTGATCAACCAAGACTTAAATCTTGGTAGAAAGTCAAAGAGGTTGTTACTAGGAAAACTTTTTTTTTCTTTTTAAAATGTAAATGATTTATGAATAGAAAGTACTGGAAATCTAATATTTATGAAAAATTTGAAAAGAATTTCTGCTAAACACTGGAATTCAATATTGGAAATTCAAACAAAATTGAGGTCTAGTCTTCTATGCATCTAGGAAATGATTAGGAGATTGATGCATATTGCTTGAAGGAAAAAAAAAAAAAAAGTTGCAAGCAGTTTGAAAAATCATTTCAAATAACTGAAAGAAACAGAATAAGCTAAATAAAAAATAAAAGCTAATATTTAGTTTCATCCAATGATGAAGTGAAATCAAATTAAAAGATAAGAAAAATGAAAGTAATAAAAAAAAATTAATTTTCACAATGAAAAGGAGAAAAACAAAATAAATTTTTTTTTTTTTTTTCATCATCCATTTGGAAAGAAACTTAAGATGCAACTAAAATTTCAATCAATGTTTTATAGATAGCATCATGGAGGACAAAGCACTTCAAAAACATTGAGATTATAGAAAAATCAGTGATAAAATTAATATTTTTTCTAGTAGCACAATGGACTTTTAAAAAATTTGAATAAATATTCATATTCTTAATAATCAACATTGAATTCTAGATCCACCAAGATCATTCTTATTGACTATATGTATGAAATACAGTTTTAGAAGAAAAAAGTTCTCTCGGTCAACCTTATGATCATTTTACAAGAATCAACATTTGTTAAACTAAAAAAAATCTTGAAAATACAGAAACATTAAGACAACAAATATTGCTTTCAAGACCGAGAGAATCAGCAAGAGAATTACTAAATTCTTTGGAACTTACCTTCATAATGGATAGGGAAGATGCCTCTGTACATGTGAGCCTGACGGGCAACTTGAGCAGTTCTAGTCACAGCAAGAATTGGACAACGTGGACGATATGCAGCAACAAGATGTGCAGACCTGAAAGATAAAGTTAGACAAAAAAAATTTGTATTTAGTTTGTTGACTAACAAAAGCCAGATTACTTTATAAGTAGCTGAATTTTAGAAATTTCTGGGAATAAAAAGGGTCAAAGTTTAAACCTTCAGAATAAAATGGTGTGTCAAAAAGACATTTTTTTTCTTCATGGTGCTGCTATGATTTTCTACCATCTTCACTCCCTCAGCAATGTTCATTTTAAAAAGCAATAAGAATTTTAATCAAACCCAAACATATGAAAGTGAATTTATACATTTTGTTCTTTGAGAATTTACAAATATTAAACACTATTAGAGTGTTTATTTGCAAAAATAATTTTATATTTACATCATTCTAAAAATATGAACCAACTAATGTTTGTCATTCACCAATTTATAAAGAAATATGAAAAATTTTTTTTTATTCATAAAAATTTACTAACTCATAAAAATGTTAACCAGCTATAACAAAATCTTTATTTACCATTTTATAGAGTTCATATTGATTGTCAATTTGCAGAGGTTTTTGTCAACCATTCCAAACAATTTATTGAAAAAAGTTTTAGATTTTACATAAATTTTTGAATAAAAAAGGTTTCTTTTCAATTTCTTTATAAAATTGTAAAGAAGAAATATTGTATTGTACGTGGTTTACATATTTTTATAATCAAGTAAATAAACATTGTCGAGAGAATCTTGGTAACAAAGTAATAGCGGTGTCAGCAGAAAAAGTCCTTTTGAAAAAAAACCTTTTTGTAGTTTTGTTCTTGAATTGTTTCAGCAGATTCTTATTTAATTAAAAAAAAAGATTTAAACTGGCACACAACTTGACCTGTCAACCATCAAAATCCTGTTTAATACTTTTGAAAAATGTTTTATTCCATCATTGCACTCAAATGTTTAACAAATGTCCTAAGATAAGCACATTATGTTGTATATAGGTGTTTCCTCCACCCGACCATGTAAGAGAACTGACCTTCCAGTCGTTGTAATGACAATAATAGCAGCAGCATGGCACTTGAAGGAAGCCTCAACAGCTGCAATGGCAACAGTGTGGGTGGCATCTGTTGGGGTTGGGGTTTGCTTTCTCAGTTCCTCAAAAAGTTGATTATGGAACACAGCAGACTCTGCCTCTCGTGAGATCTGAAACAAGAAATCATTAAGTTTCATTTCAAATTAACTACATTGAAATGGCAAAATTAAAACAAATTGATTCCAATTATTTGATACAATCCAAAATTTGCAAAGCTCTTAATGGAATCTTGGATGTGAAGCAAAGATTACAAAGTACTAGAAATTAGACAATATGATTGGCACAGAGTTTTCAAGATAAGCATCTTAAAATATTTACATCTTCAATATGAACAGTAAAAGAAATTAGCAGTAAAATTGGGAGATAAAATTTGAATCATTTAGTATCAAAAACAAATTATTAAATCAAGCTTACCAAAAAATTTAATTCACATGAATTCTGGAGAAGACATTATTTCTGGCTAACATTATAAAGTCTCCTAAAGTAGCGCGTTACTAATCACAGTAAATTGCCAGTAGTAGTGAAGTGTATACCAACCTATTTAGTATTAAAAGTAATGATGATTTTCAGTGTTAACCTACCTTAGCCATCATTCTTACAGCGTCAAGAGGATAAGAACCTTTTGCAGTCTCTCCAGACAACATAACACAATCAGCACCATCAAGAACAGCATTAGCAACATCTCCAGCTTCAGCACGTGTAGGACGAGGTTTCTTTACCATACTTTCCAACATCTAATAAATAAAAAAAAAAAAAAAGGTTAAAAATTTCATTGAAAGGATTTGTGCACGATTATTTTGTTGGAGGACAAAGTGTATGTAACTAAAACATTTAAGTGTGCATTTTTGGACCATCTAGTTCCCAATAACATTTACCTCCCTTTGAATTTTAATTAAGCAGAACATTTTGCAAAAAAGTTAGGAACCTGAAGTTGTTCAGATTATTTATGCAGGTAAGTTAAAATGGGTCAAAGTTATAAGCCAAAAATTTTAATGGGATAATACAATTCTTAAAAAGAAAAAAACCATTATAGAAAGAGAGAACCAATATTGTTTGTACCTGAGTGGCACAAATGATAGGTTTGCCAGCTTTATTACATTTAGCAATCATCATTTTCTGGGCCAAAAACACTTTCTCAGGAGGAATCTCAATACCCAAGTCCCCACGGGCAACCATTACACCATCCGTTTCAGTCAAAATTTCATCAAAGCTGAGGAGTGAGAAAGAAAAAAAGTTTGATGTTATTCAAATTAAATCATTTGCAATTTAATGCATACAAGACTTTGCTTTTTAAATTTTCTTACAGGAGATTTTAGTCAGATAAGAATTTCTTGTAATTCAATGGAAGATTTAAGAGTTTTATACCATGTTGAGATTAGTAAAAGAATGTCTTAAAATGTGCAACACAGCATCTGTCATGTCTACTTACTTTTTGACACCTTGATGGTTTTCTATCTTCACAAAGATTTTAATGTCTTTCCCTTTGTCACCCAGGATTTGCCTAATTTCACGGACAGCTTGTGCATTTCTGATAAAGGAGGCAAATATCATGTCAACCTAGAGGAAGGAAAAAAGATTTTTAAATAGAACTTGTGAAATGGAAAAAAAAAAAAAAAAAAAAAAATTATATATATATATATATATATATATATATATATATATATATATATGTGTGTGTGTATGTATGAGAGATCATTTATTACAATGAACAATTGTTTTAGCCATGTCATTTAGGCAAAAACTTCAGATCAGCTAAAAAACAGATTTCATGATGATCCTCCCACCTTGAGAAAAAAAAGTAAACTAAATTAGCAGAATAAAAATAAGGATATTTTAAATTCTAAAACAAATTGTTAGTTAAGATACTTGTTTAATAAAAAGTAATTAAAAAATAAAATAAAAATGATAGCAAAGATTTTTTTTTTTTTTCTTTCCAAGAAACTTATGATACCCATTTGTAATTATAAAGATGCTTATTTCTTTTAATTGAAGATTTTGAAATCATTCAATGGAAAGAGAATCTTCTTTCCATCCTTATGTTAACAAAATAGCACACAAACCCCTTGTTCAACACCAAACAATAAATCTTTCTTGTCCTTTTCCGACACTGCTGGCAAATCAACAGGAATACCAGGCAAGTTGCAGCCTTTCTTACTACCAAGGTCACCACCATTTTCAATTTCACAAATCATAAAATCAGAACCTGCAAAAAAAAAAAAAAAAAAACAAAAAAAAGTTTTACACATGAAAAGTAGAGATTGCAGACTAAAAAGCCACACAGTGGCAGGGTAAGTTTGCTTTATAATCAAGTCAACCCAGAAATGAAACATGAAAAAAAGCAAAACTTGTACATAAATGAGGAAACAAAATTCATAAGATATTTTTTTTGTTTTTACAATTAATATCCTAATAGAAGAATTGATTTATTTCAGGGAACAAAACCTATTTAAAAACATCTTAAAATTTCCATGTTTTTTATGGAACATCAAATTGTATCATTTTGCATGTCATCATACAATAGGAGGCAGTTTAAAAGATTTTGGTTTCATCATGGAAAGGTTACAAAGATCAAAACAATTTTAACTGTCAATGAACAAGGAAAAATAAGTGTTGGATAAAAATAATAATTGAACTGACCCATTTCTTTAACAATAACAGATATGAGACCATCATCAATGAACATCCTGGAGCCAACTTTCATTACTTGCGTAATGTTCTTGTAATCAACATACAAAATGTTTTCATCACATTGTTCCATATAAGCATCATCGGTAGTAATTTTGATGGTGGCACCAGCTTTCAGTGAAAGCTCTGCTGAAGCACCCTTCATAAAAAAAAAAAAAAAAAAAAGTTATATTCTTAAGTTTTAACAATTTGTACATTTAAAGTCAAGCAAATTAAGAAATTCAAATTTATCAATTAATTTTTAATTTTTTTTATTTTTTAAAGCATTTTAACCCAAATAAGGTGGGAGTGCCACTAGTATACAGGAGGTTACAGAAAATGAAAATGAGAGAAAAGATTGGATAAATGGAGGATTGAGAAAAGGATGAAAGACAAACAGGGTTCAAGACAACAAAAGATGACAATTGATGTTGCATTGAATTTTTGAAGATTGTGGTTTTCAGGGAAGCAAGTAAATAGAAGGGAGTTCCACTCTCAGGAAGTGTGAGAAGAGAAACTGCTGGAGTAGAAGTGAGTCACATCTAACTATTTCAACAATAAAAAGGGAGAGACCTACATGCTTAAATTCATGTAGTCAAGGGAACTGGGGGGAGGGGGGAGCTTGTCAGCGCAGTTGCCATGAAAATATTTGTAGAAAAGACAGAGGAAAGCCACTGTAAATATCTGCATAAGCCAAATGAAAATGGTTAAACCTTGTAAGATTAAAATCAGCTTTCTTTTCTTTGATAATTCATGTCATTTGTAAGAAGTAGGGAGATGGTTATCTCTAGAGAATTTTCCCTACTATCTGCCATTTAATTAAAGATTTTCAAAAACAAATACAGTTGTCTTAGTTAATTGAAATTGCAAGTTTACAAATAAAATGTCAAAGTTCTCTAAAATGGTCTACAAAGAAACTGAAGTCCTCCAAATTAAATATGCCATAATCATCCATATGTAGGTAATAACAAACACTTACACCCTTCAGAAGACCTGTCCTTATTTCAGGTCCTTTGGTGTCAAGAGCAATTGCTATAATCTTTTGTTTATCAAATTGTTGGGTAGCTTCCCTCACATTCTTAATTGTCTCACCATGATACTGAAAAAGAAAAAAAATTAATATAACATGTACATTTTTGTTAAGAGATTGTGAAAAGCTTATCTACAATTCCAGCAAAATCTGAAAGGCCTATTAACTCTTTGAAAGGTGTATTTTATTGAAAGGATATTTACTTCTAAATTTAAATGAATCATAAGTTCTTTATTAAAAGTTAAAGGCTCCTCTATATAATAAATGCAAATGTCAGTATGTCACACCTTTTCAACTTAAAAGGAACAACTAACTTTAAGTTAGAACTTTTAAGTTCAAATGAAAACATTACTGTTAGTGTTTCAAAATAAAATTGTCCAGATTTTCAACTTTACTCCTAGAGTTCATAGCCCAACATATTATACCATTTTGGAATCAGGCCAATTCCATGAACAAATTAAGAACATTCCAGAGCAGATCTAGACCTGCAATCCTGAAATTTTGGGATTCCCAAGTATTCATTATTGGGATTGTTTTTGGTGATTTTTTTTTTTTTTTTACATGATTTTTGGTGACATTTTTTGTACAATAATTTTTAACTTGGAAATAAATTTGGGAATAAAATTAATTATGTAATCCAGTAAAAGTCACCTATCAAATAAATGTTTGTATGGAAAGTAAGGCCTTATGTACATCAAACTGTCTTTAAATTAAATGGCAGCAGAAGAACTATTGTTGACCTTTTAAAAGCTAAGCTTAGATATTAATGCAATACTTAAATGCGGTGATCAATTTTTAATTTTATTGTTGCCTATTGCATCTACTCCTCCCCAAAAGATTGTGATGAAGGCCCAATCAAGAGCCCTTTGCAGGAGCTAGCTTAAATGCCATCCAATATGGCAGCTTTTAAGCTAGTTAATGTATACAGCTTCTAGAAGAGAAACTTCTGAAAGATTAGCGAGTTTAAGCACACTAGACTTTTATAGATGAAACTACAGAAACAGAAAAAAAAAGAAAAAGAAAAGAAAAGAAAGACATTGGAGGGTAATTTACTTCATACGATCCATGAGAAAAGTTCAAGCGTGCCACATCCATTCCTTCAATCATCATTTTCTTCAGTATCGCAACTTCCTTGCAGGCTGGTCCTGCAAAGAGGAAAAATAGCTTAGAACAAAACTCAAAGACATGGGAGAAAAAAAAAAGTTCCTTGATAATTTGGTTTCTATAAGAAATGATTAGAGTTTACCAAGAAAAATTTTAGTTACTTATGGTATCAACATTTCAAATCTGAAGACAAAGCAAAAGAAATTCGGTATAAGATTTATTTGTAGTAAATTTTCAATATGAGAGAGTGTATTAACATTCATAGATAAAAAGGACAACATTCCATTGTGGAAAGAGTTTCTATAAAGAAAACTTATATTGTCTACTTAATCCGTTTATAAAAGATTATGTAAATTTTAGCATGTTTAAGTTATTTCATGAAACCTGAGAGGCTTTTGTTTTTGGTTTTTTCTAAACGAAAAGAGAAGTAAGTTTTACCAATGGTGCAGATAATGCCAGACATCCGAGCATGACAGGGTTCTGAATCGATGTCCAAAGCAACCATGTGTTCCAGTTGTGAACGAGCACATGCTGCTTGAAGTTGTTGGGATTGAACTAAACCTTGAGTATCAGTTCCTGGCTAGAATTAGAAGTTTTTCAGTAATAAGAATTTTATGCTGTAAACCATAAAAGCACATTTTATTTTACAAATATATTCACTTTAGTCAGCAAAAAGAAAAAGTCTCTAAATTATATACATATGTATGTATACACAATGTGTTTTTCTCTCTCTCTCTCAAGCACACACGCACACTGTTAATTTACAAAGTACATACCTGCTTACACAGATATAACAACTGGTAAAGATTGCTCCACTGTAAAGCAATTTATAAACATTTACAAACTGTTTTGTTGAACACAATGTTATTGGAGGAGGATCAAGCTCACTACACTTGCAAATGGTATGAAACACTAGCCATCACTTCAACAAGATGTATTATTCTCCAGTAGTCAAATAAGGAAAATATAACAAAGCTTCAAAAATAAAAGTAGCAAATCCTTTGTAATATCATCATCTGTAGAAAACAATTTAAAGTAACCAAAGCATAGGTAATAAATGTAATAAGCAGCAGCAGTTAATGCTTTCAAAACAGATTGCTACTTACAAGACCAAATGGGGATGAATGAATCCTTTGTAAATGTCCAGAGCCTGGCTGAGCAAGAAGCTGGGCCATCTGTACAAGTTTAAAAGAAAAATTAATACAGTAAGATATTTTAAATTAACTTGTACTACTTTATATTGAAGAAAAAAAAAAAAAAAAAAAAAAGTAAAAGACTATATATATAGTCCCTGGTTTCTTTTTTTTAACCTCACAACATAGTTGATATTATTTACATAAATTGCAAGCATTCTTTCACAGAAGAGGAAAAAAAATTCCAAGACAACCAATCTGATATATTTACAATCAACTTTTAGCCTGAAATTATTTCATAGTAAAACGTACTTATGCATTTTACAAGAGGCAATATACAGTTTTTTTTTTTTTGTTGTTTTTTTGAATTTCTATACCTAGCTCCCAACTTATAAAATCCACCTTGATTTAGAACAGATTTTGACCTGTACTGGTAAAATTCTACAGATCATCTGATATAGGTTCATTTTCTTAACTGATTATCCTACTACTAAAGAATAAATTTAAACTTTTCTCTAGTTATTTGCCTAATGAGAATCACTTTACTTCCTTAGCAAATGACTTAATTTTCATAAAACTTACTTGCATCATGTATGCAGAAATAGACATTATATAAAAAGAGTAGCTTAAGTCAATTTCAAAAGACAGTAAGTTTATGACTAAAATGTAATTTCCTTTATGATATAATGTAGAAATTGTTTAATCACAGTTTAATTCTAAAGTATTTTTTTAACCATAGAAAAGCCATTGTCATTAATAAAACAAAAAGAATAACACTAAACAAAATGCACAAAAGTAAACAAAAGTAAAAAAAAAGCCAAGGAGAGAAAGCAACATATTGCAACAATTAAGAGTATTAATTACAGGAAAACTGAAAAGTCTCCCATCTTGTGAATTATTTACATTAGTCTTCAAGGAAAAAGATGATCTGCACTGTTCAGCCCAACTAATCTGAAGGAAGTTGCAAACAGTAATTTTTGGCTTCACCCCCCCACACACACACCTTAAGGAAAATCTAGCAAAAGCCACTTAAAAAAAAAAAATAAAAAATAAAAAATAAAAAAAAATAAAATAAAATAAATTTAAAAAATAAAAATAAAATGTTATGAGGAAAGTCTTAACAATTCCTTATCTTTTGAGATGATGGCTAAATATGATAAGTTACTGAGAGATTACAAGATGTAACATCCACCCAAAACATAAGAGAATGTGTTGCTTGGCGAGAAGTGATAAACACTAGTCGTGATAATTAATGAAATAAAATAAACTTTAGCTGACAACAAAGTTAATTATGCCTAGGTTAAGACAAAGAAATTGTCTACATGATCTTTAAAAATACCTGAGAACAAAGTATATTTACAAGAAAACATACTTTTGAAAAAAAAAAAAAAAAAAAAAAAAAAAAAATATCTTACAATGTAAATTTAATTTAAGTTTGATAAACACTTTCGGAACAGATAAACGCAATAAATTAAAATGTTCTTAAAATCAATTTGCAAGTGTTGCTACTCTTCTCCTTGGATTGTCTGAAAGTTATAAAAAGTTGTAATTAAAACAATTTTAGAAAAAAAAATGAAAGTTACAATTTTGATTCAAAGCATCTAACAAAGCTGCTTGGTGAAAGGAATTCAACCAGAAACAGTAAGAAAGAAAATAACTTGACTGGATTTGAAAAAAATAAACCACCTTTTTAGCAGGCTTAAGACAGGCAGAACCCATTGAGTGCTGAAAGCAAAAAGGTTCAAAAACCACTTTCAGAAAAAAAAACAAACAAAAAACAAAAAAAAAAAAAAAAAAACACCACCGAACAAAAACACACAAACATCAAAACTAATCAGAGACGCAGGTGATTTCATGCTTTAATATGCATTATAATTTGTTTGCAAAAATATGAGGTAGAATGCAATGTTCTCTTGAGAAAAAAAAGGAAATGAAGCGCTATTGTGAAGTCATCTGTTTCATTTCAATCAAGCATAAGAAAATACATAATAGTGCATTAATCATTTGAAATTTAATTGTTCATATGATATAATTAAGAGATCGAGACAAATTTTAAATTCAATAATTGAATTAGGTTCATGTAAATTTGTTTTTATGACAGTTTATCAGTCGTCGTAAGAATAATTGCCGACAAAGAAAAGAAAAAAAAAAATCTTTTCCCAACAATACTTAAAATATTGGGATTTTAAATTTCATTCTGAAAATCAAAGCTTGAAAAGTGAATGCACATGATATAATCTTACTATAAAATGAGAAGTGTTAGAGTGGATTTAGGACATCAAAAGGTCAGAATATAAGAAATTGAAGTGAAAAATTTGTCAACATTTCAAATAAAGTGATAAAAAAAAAAATAAAATAAAAAAATAAAGAAACTAACCTTGACATAAGTTAGTTAATACTTTTGAGGTGGGGGGGGGGTTAGTGATGGCTCCATTTTCTTGAATTTTACTGTATGACAGAATTTCATTTACTATAAGAAGGGTTCTTTTTTTACCAAAAATACATTAATCCAATGTTTCAGTTACTCACTGCTTTCTGTTAGATGCTGACTAAAAAGTGGATAAAGAGATGGATTGATTTCAATGTTGATATAAACACCATTTTTCAATCTTGTCAAAGTCATCTTTCTAATAACAGAACAACCTAAACTAAGCAAAGGGATTTTAGTTGAGTAAATTTTATTATTAAACATTTCATTCAGTTACAAGGAGAAATCGGTTTTGATGCCAACTCATTTCACTTTTGGATTGAACAACAAGACATCTATCAATATTAAAAACCTTATTAATCTTTACTGATCAATTTCATCAGCTAAACAGTTATTCTGCTGTGAAAACTATATTTGGAAATATATTGCAACATTTTAAACAACAAAAGAATAACAAAAATCCATGAATGTCATTTTGAGAAAGAAAAGACATTTTACAAAGTTCAAGACCAAATAAAACAAAGTGAACAGCCTTCCACTAACAACCAGAAATAGCTTCAGGAGACGCAATAAAATAGTTAATTGTAACTTGTAAAAAAATAAAACAACTGTATCTTTCTTTCAACTTTTAAATACAAGTAAAAAGAATCAATATTTGACTAAAGCTATGATTAAATGACAAATGCTTAACCTTTAGCAAACTGTAGGTGATTATTTTTGCCAAGCAAGTAATGTTAGTCCTGCCAATACAAGTTGAATTTGAATTTCTTGATTGTGTAGTCATATCCTTCTATGGCAACACCTAAAACAATCTTGACTGAAATTGAGAGCCATACTACTGCAATTTCAAATATATAGAACTAATATAAAACACTATATTTTGAGGGGATTCCATATACAGTAACAGAGGAAGTAATATTTATAAATCATGTAGAGTGCTAAATGTTAAAGGTGTGAGATGGCAGGTTTTCACTACTTTTAGTTCAAATACAATATATATATATATATATATATATATATTTTCTTGATATCAACCCGATAACCAATACCTATAATCATATATAATTTCACTGTTTATCCAAAATGATCAGAAAATTGAATAGGCAAATTCACATCACATGATACTATAAGAAACTGAGGTTGGGGGGGAGGGTGTTGAAAGTTCTTGGCCCAACCAAGATGCCACTTAAAAGAAAAACAAAGAAAATATAAAAATTCTAATGTTTGGTCATATTTTGTGGTCCAGTACCAAACCTCATTGTAATTCAGATATAGAAAGAATACTTTTCACAAACCAATTCTTTTTACACATTGCAAGAAAGCATAAAAGTTTTTAAAATGTATAAAGCTATCAAAAATATTGTTTATAATTTTGAGAAGAGCAATTATCATTTCCAGTATTTGTCTAGAATATTCTTTCTATTGCATTTATTGTTACTATGAAAACATTTTAAATAGATGGGAAAACATCATAATGCTTGAGGAATCCAATTTTGACATTTGCCAAAAACTGCAAACATAAAACAAAAAAAAAAAAACAAAAAAACAAAGGCAGCCTCAGGAATTCAATCTAGAAAATTTAATTGAAATTACAAGTGGCAAATGTAGAAGAGAGAAAAGGCACACAAAGCAGCAATAAAAGAAAAACTATTGATCAGTCCTGAGATGTCCATTAGGAGGAAGAAGGTTGGGGGAGGACTGCTGGGAACACATCCAATGAAGCATGCCTGTGTCAGTGTTAAAGCATTTGTAGAAAGCAATACCAAAAGAGATGTACGTTACCCTTTTGGTATTTATTAAAAGAATCCTAATGATTCCATTCATCGAAGAATTGCATACACACATACACTGAAGGCAGGTACTAAGTTATTGTTTTCTTTGTACTAGAAATAAATCTGTTGATTTATAGTCACATGTGATTTAAGAAATCACCCTCTATTGGATGGGCCCAGAAACAGAGCTGGTCAATGTTCTAATATTGGCATATTGCCAATTGATACCACATCTGGAAAAATCAAGTGAGGACAATATTAATAAAATAGAAAAATAGAGAGCAAAAGTAAAACCTATATTTCAAACAAAAATTGTGTTAACTAGATTTGTGGAAGGCTAAAATTTAAATGAAATAAAAGAGTAAAAGTTTTGCAAGGTATCTGAATCGAATCACTTATAGAGAAAAGTTAAATGATAGTAGCAAAGAATAAAAATGATTAGTTATTTGCATTTGAACCAAAGCAAAAATACATTATTTTCAACTGGTTCAAGAGTGGTGACAAATATCACATTGCAGGAAAGGTTTTCTTAATGTATCATATAAAGTGATATAGAATAAAGACAATTACAAAGAGCCAACATAAGCACTCTTGTAGGATTTGAGACAGGGGACCAGCATGGTAGTTATCCTGCGAGTATGTACATTGAAATGCATATGTGCATCGAGAAGAATTTAGTAAATCTATCGAGATCAGAACAAACACACATTTATATATATATATATATATATATATATATATATATATATTACACACACACACACACACACACACACACACATTAAAAGAAGCAAAGAATTGTTACCTCTTTGAAGGAACTTGTGAAAAAGAAAAAAGACAAATTTGTATGAAGTATAGTTTTTATGCAATTACAAGACACTAGGAAAAAAAACAAAAAAACAAAACAAAAAATTCTTATGATTTTTACCCACAAGTTAAAAATGCTTAAATATTAAACATTGTAGCAAATAAGAACCATAGGCAGAATCATAAAAAGGTTATGAGGAGAAGGTATTCATACCAGACGAAAGTCAGAAGGTAAGCAACAGAACAACTCAGTAATTTAAGCTACCTGAAAGAGAAGCAAGCATTCACAAAAAAAAAAAAAAAAAAAAAAAAAATGTCGATAATCCAAAGTAGTAGTCCAAGCAACCAAGTGACAAACGAAACTTATATAAAAATACATGAATGTAATTTCATGAAGTTTACAACTATATTTTTGTCTAAAAAGAGATTCCTTTCCTAAGAATCTTGACATGAGCAAGCACAAATTTTGTTTTAGCCGAAATCAATAGTTGGCAGGATGCTACAGTACACTGAAACATTCCTGCCATTTACTGATGTAGACAGGTTTTAATCCTCTAATCTGTAAATGAGGAAGAGAAGCAAAGATTTGTCTATATTACAGATTCTTCTTGATGAGAAAAATAGTTAAAAGGTTACTGAATAAAGAACTGCTACCCAATTATCTGCAAATGGAAGTAACCAATTTGCTATAACAGTAGCTTTCAGCTCAGGAGTTTATGAAACTTTCAATCTATTGGGGAGTTTCAAGCTGACAAAAAATACAACCTGTAAATTGTGTCTTTCATCATTTTTTTTTTTTAATCTTCATTTATTGAGCAAATTTTTCTTGAACTTTTTACTTACTGAACTGACGAATCACATGATGACATTGTTGAAACAAAAACACAAAATGATTTTCATTTCAATTTTTTCCTTATCAGTAACTAACTCGTTCCCCCAAAAATGATACTGGATCAAGTAAGAAAAGACGGTTATAGTTGACTGAATGTTCCCTTGTGTAAATTAATTTTCCTACATTCAGAATTGTTCCAAAGTCTTGTAAAAATGACATATTTGACATTGCTCAAGCAATGAAGAAAGTGAATAAACATCGATAGTCTTAAAATTTATTGTGCTAAAGATCACCCAGGGAATGTTGTATCAAGTTCATCTAGCAAGTTCGGCACAAAGAACACCAGTGACAAAGTAATACGCGCGTGCGAACAACACAAACAGAAGAGCAAAAAGTTAAATTATGCAATTTCATATACGATTGTTAAAAAAAGTGACAATTATTTCCCATTATTTTGTTTTTTGTGTGACAGGGGAACAAGGAAAGTAAAATCACACACACACATTTTATTTTTATATATCATGATGATATAAAATAATAAAAATAAAATCTAGAGATCAGCTGACTAAAAAAAATAATTGAACGTTGCTTTTTTTTTTTTAAAGGCATATCAGGGTTAAACTTTACTTTACAGAGCTAGTCGATTGTACATTATGACTGAAATAGCGAGTTCGATCCTAAGCTTAACAGCAGGTAGCTCTTGTTTCTTTTCAAGTGTGAACAAAGCACTGATTATAGAATAAATAAAAATATAGACTAAAAAAAAAGCCGCTCAATCATGACAATCTCGTCACACTCAAAGTATAAAGAAAGATTTTAAAACTTGTTTTCTTATTCAACCTATCTGTATCCTCCCACCAAACTTTCATCTCAACATGAATGAAATTTATACAGCAAAGTACAGAGCAGAAAAGCTAAGCTATTCAGTTCAGATCCATAACAAAATGAAATAGCTTACGAACAACATACTTACCATTATTCCGGGTTAGAAGACAAATCTAGAACCTTTCTTCAAGAAGGAAGATAAAGAGAAAGGCCCTTTAATTGAATGATGTTAGTTTTTTTAGCATTTCAATTGATTGCTCAATCAAATTAAGAACAAAAATAACTATACAATCAGGTATTTTTCGATTGATCAATTGTTAGGATTTTTATTTGTTGTGTAGACACAAACACGGATATCTTTAAAAAATAGTTTTTATTATTCGGTAAAAAAAAAAGATACACCCTCTTCTTTCTTTTACGTGTTGAAATTCATTTATTAATTAAAGACTACAAAGTGGATATTTCTTTTTAATTTGGTTGGACATATTTTAAGTGTTTTTTCTTAGTAAATTTCTTATAATTAAAAATCAAGAACTAGAAAAATGTGATTTTTGTTTGAATTTAATAAATTTATAGAAACGCTCATCTACTTTTTTTCTTCTTTTCAACGAAAATAAAAATTTTAAAAAGTTGACAAATTTCCCCGGCATCCCAAAGTAGCTTTTTAATAATGATAAGTATTATTATTTATTACGTAACCCAACCAAGCAATTTAAGACGACTCCCCCCCCCTTTCTTTAACGGAAAATTACTTTGGGTTGGGAACAGGTTTTAAAAACAAACAGAATGATGTCTTTTTTAAATGACGTTATTGTTGTTAATAAACAAATAAAAAAATTAAAATATCAGGAAGAAACCAAAGATTTTGGTTTCTTTTTCAAAAAAAGGTGTAAATTGATTCTTTGTTTGTTATTTTACAAAAAAAAAAAAAAAAAAAAAAAAAAAAATGAATTTGAGCAATACCACTTTTTATGGTTATTTAATAAATAAAATAAGCAAGATATAATTTTAATTTTCAAAGGTTTTTCTTTGTGGGTGTGAACAACAACGAAAGTGTTAAAAAAAAAAAAAAAAAAATTTTTTTCGACCAAAATTAGCTTCAAAAAGAAAAAAGGTAGGCGAGTAGACATTTACTCCGACCCTCAAAAAAAAAATAAAAAAAAAAAAAAATAAAATAAAAATAAATCTCACCCTGGCATCATTCGATTTGAATCGAAGTTTTTAAAACAGACGTCATTTATGGATTTGAGATTTTAAAATTTAAATAATGAAAAGTCGGGGAACAATTTCTTTAGTTATCAAGTCATAAAACGATCCCCCATTTTTCGTAAGAAACTACCGAAAATTCCCGCAACAGTTTAGGGAAGAAATGAAAATTATAAAATAGGATGAGTGTGCCGTTTAAATTCTAATAATGAAATATTTTTATTGGCAACAAGGAAGGTTCATTGAATAAAGAAAGGATGTTTTTTTTTTTCTTTCTTCTTCCCAGGAGACGGCTGTTGTCACATTACAACAAGAGATAGAGAGAAAGATAAGATTAAGAAAAGGAGAAAAACTAATTGACTTGAAATTTCAATGGCTTATCAATGAAGCAAACAAAAAAATACTTTTAAAAAATTCAACATCAAGTTTAAAAAAAATAAATAGAAAAATTTTCCGAAATAAAAAAACAAGACAAAATAATGGCTGAAAGCACAAAAAAATTTTGAGGTAGAAGAAAAATTGAAGTTAAAAGTAAAAAATAAATTAGAGAAACTGAACTGAGAAGAAATAAAACAAAAACAAAATTAAGGGAAAGATTTTAAAAGGCTGAAATCAGTTTTTTTTTTTTTTTTACATTTTTTTTTCTCAGTGAAAAGAAAAGTAATAGTTTAAAAGAGAAATGTGTCTCAGAAATCAGGTACAAAAAACAATGGATTTGACCTTCAATATTGGCCTATTCATTTTGGGACACTGACGACGTTTTGACATCAGGTGAAAAAAAAAATGAAGAAAATTAAGTTTGTTTTTATTAAATGAATGAACATTGGGCAGTAAAAAACAAAACAAAAAAAAAAAAAAACAATATTTGAGATCTTATGAATAAAAATAAACACCCATTTGTTTATTAAATTTTTAATTCGAAGATTGAATTTTTTTTATTAAGTAAGACAAATAAGGAAAGTTTATGAACAAAGAATAAGGGTTTTTTTGGTTTTTTTTTAATCTAAATATAAACGAAAACATTTTTAAATACTAAATTAATAAATTAAGACTTTTTTGTATTTATTTAGAAAGAAAGACTATCTTAATTTTTTTTTCATTTTTGCTTCTGCAAATTATTTTTTTATCCTTTCTTTGTTACTGAAGCAAAAAAGCACAAAAACCAAAATTCCTTTTTTTTTTTTTTTTAAAAAAAAAAAGAATGAAGATAAAAATCTTAAAACTAAATTGGTTCAAAAGACTAAAAAATAAGAAATTAAAAATTAAAATTAATTTTTTTTTTTTTTTAAACTAGAGATTTAAAAGGGAATTATTAGACAACAAAGCTTGCCTAAAATCGAGATTCTAAAATCTAATATTAAATACTTTGTTTTCCTAAAAATAAAAATTGACATTTTGTTACAAGTCGGTAACATTTTTTTTTTTTTTTTTTTAGACATTTTGTCATTCGGTCAAAAATAGAAATTCTTTTAACAATGAGTTTATAAATATTTATCAGCAGAGATTTTGGAATGCGTGTCCCAGCAATAATGAATTATTAATTTATTTAGGGACATTTATTCTTCTACAGACCAGTGGGTTTTTATTATTTAACTAAGCGGAAGCCTAAAAGCAATTATTACGAATCGTCGCAGACTAATTTATTTACAGTGTACACTAAACGCATACTACGACTGATTGTCAGGAATTCATTAAAAATTAGGCAAATGAAAAACAGTTTAAAAATCAAGACTGCGTACCTTGTCGATTGAGAATGTATCCTTTTTTTTTTTTAAAAATAGAAGAAACCAAGAGTGGAATCACAAAGAAAAGCAGCTGGTTAAGCAAGTGGCCCGTAACAACTGGTAAGAAGACAACCTTCACCGTTTAATGTACGTCCTTCAGAAAAAAGTGGCAAGGTGACGACGCCGAAGACCAAAATGGAAACGTCAAGGTCACATAATGCAACCAATGGGAAACCACTATGACGCACTCGTTCAATAGAGAAGCCAATGCAGAAGTAAGTAATGGTAGAATTTCAAACAACATAATTACATTGTGCACACGTGCAATCAAGGAGCCACTAACAATGCAGACTTTTTCCGAAGTTTAGTTTAATCTGACACAAGACGCTTCTCCTCCCACTTAACAACACATACTTCGTCCCGGAAAACCAGAAGAGGATGGCCAGGAAGTATGTTGGTAAAAATACTGAGAATAAAAAAAAAATGATAAGATGTGAGGCTGAATTGCATAGTGTTGTCTCTGAAATTCAAAGTAATAATTAAAAAAACACCAAAGATAAGGATGATAGTTTGAAAAAAAAAAATTGTCCTTTGAGGAATAAGAAATTGTATAAGAAGCTTTATGAGCTGCAATTATAAAAGTCCCAGGTAAAGAAGTGTTAGTTAATACTGTATTATTAACTTAATACAATTGGTAGTAAATTTCATATTCTTTGGGTACCTCGCTATTCCTGACAAAAACTAACAGACACTAGAGAATTACTAAAAAATGAGCATACATGATGAAAAAAATGCCCCAAAAATAAATTATAAAAACAAAATTTTATTGTTAAAATCTTTGTTAGGAAAAGACAAAAATTTTTGATTGTCACATTCTATTTTTGATCCTTTTTTTTTTTATGATTAATTTTTTTTCTTGTGTCAACAGGTGATCATAAATAGTATAGGCAATTTGAAGGTCTTTTCAATGAAAAATACATTGGTTTGGAAATTCTTGCAAAAATCAAATAATTGTTGGATTTTAATTAAACTTTCAGAACTTATTGACAAATAAATTATTTTTGAAATGTTTCTTTTTTTTTTTAGAAAATTTTGGTAAAAATATATTGCTTTTGTTACATCTGTGACATTTAATTCTATGAATTTTCAAGAAATTCATTTTTGAGGCTCTTAATGTTTATATTAGTTGTAAGCACAAGTCCTTGGAAAATGTAAATCATGAATTTTTGTTTTTTTAAACAGGACCCTCCCCAGTTACAGAAAATCTGCTGAATCATAAAATAAAAAAATGGAATAAAACTAAGATGTTGCTTAATTAAAAAAGCTCTTAATTGCTTGTATGAATAAGATATATTATAGACATTGTTTTAAGAAAAAAAAATTTTTCAATGAATATTGAATTATTACAAGAATTGTTTTCCTTTTTTTTAAAAAATATTTATAATAATATATAAAGTTTTAAATCTTTTAAAAATTCTGTGTTAATTTTTAGCAGTTAGGTAGTATTGTTATTAAGTGAAAAGTATATTTACTAATCATAAGTGAAAAAGCTTACTACAATTCAGTGACCCCAAGTATTTTAAAAAGAATTTTGATTTTGTGTGTGTATATAAACATGCTGATTTTTGTAAATACAGATGACTATATACAACATTATCAGAAAATAAGAGCAGTAACTATAGTAAATTTAAAATTTATTGGTAATTTTCTAACAAGTCTCTTCATAAGACTATAAAACCAAATTTGATAAAATATTAGAATATCTTCCTAAATTTTTAAAATAGTTAAAAATTATATAAAAAGATTGTGACACTATTTAGCTATGGTAATTGGCTAACTAATTAACCATAGAAATCAAAAACAGGAAAGACTTAAGGCGAGAAAGAGCTATATCGAAAGATAGACTGATCGACATTAAAAAAAGATTTTATTTTATTTACGAAGATACTTTTCGTAAGAGACAGAAAATCCGTAAGAAAAAGCAAGATATGAGATTCTGTCAAAACTGATTAATGTCATGTTAAGGGAGTGATGCACTAAGGGAAACAGAATTTAGAAAGAAAAACAAACCCAACCGACACATGCGGCCATGAAAAAATTTCGGCTTGAGACCACCACGGAGAATAGATATTAGTTATCTTTCAGAGATATCATTTAATTTTAATTCCTGGGTCCAACAAAAGGAGCCATCTGGTGTGTGTTAGAATTCTGGCATGAGGAAGAAAATCGTATTATTATTGCTTATTCAAACTATTGACGTCAGACACAGTGTCGTCGAAAATGGGCATCTGGTGATAAGAGGATTTTAAGGCATTAGAAAAATAAAGAATTTGATTCTCAGGTAAAATATAGACCTCTCAGTTAAAAGTTGACTTAGCAGAAAAACCAGGTGTCAGGTTTTGACAGTGATTGATGAGTCGGTAGAGAGACCCGACTAAGTGAATTTTGGGTGTCCCCAAAAGAAAGATGTGATAAGAATTATTTGGCAATCTGGGATTTGTAAATGTTTTGGCCGAAGGAAAAAAAAAAAAAGAAAAAAAATGATTTTGTAAACAAAATTCTGGATAATAATTTCAAGAGCGCCAGTCTAGCCACACCCACACTGCCAAGAGATCATTCTTAAGATACCAAAACTCGCTTAAGAAACGCAAGTGTCACGAATCCATAGAAACGGGCTGGGAGAGAAACACACTCCTGTATTCAACAGACGGATAAAGATAATTTGTTATTTCTCAACATATTTGAACCCCTTGAGTTTTGTTTTATTGCTTCTTTTACTTGTGCTTGTGTGATATCACCTTCACCCTGGATTCAGCTTGCACTACTGTGCGATGCCTGATTGATTTTGTCTACCTAAGATCAAAGTCTGTTATGTAGTGGTTTCACAGTGGAGGCTTGTATTTGTACTAAGTCGGTCCTAAAATAGGTTTGATGTACAAAACCTTAGGAACTTGATATAATAGGTAATGACGCAGTAATCTAGTTGGGGTGGCTGATACTTCAATATCTGACTAATGGTCATCCAACATCAACTGACTGACCAACTCCCTCTCGACTGCTACTACTACTCCTACTTATTATAGGTGGGAGAGTCTATTAACTATAGAATAGGTGTGTTCCAGTATAACAAAGTCACAACGTGGGTAGGTTAGACTTGAGATCAAAGTAGTTACTTCGGTTACCAGACGTTGGAAGTGAGCTGGCAAAAACAAAGCTGGTATCAAACCGGGAATGACCACATCGACCAGGACACAGGCTGGTGGCAGTGACAAAGAATCAACCCCAAAACGCTGGTGGAAGAAAGCTTACAGCTTCGTGCCGCAACTGGGAGTTGACCACAGGCTGACAGCGCAGTGTCACATATTGGCGTTGTGACCAGAGGATGTCACATATTAGCACTGTGACCGCGACCACCGGTGGGTGTCACATGTGCTCATGTTATATTTACAGCTATCTCCCCTATACAAAAAATTCCCAAACATAAGTCTATCGAGAGAGTTGTCAACACTTCATAAAAACCCACCGCCATGTTAAAAAATTCTTTCCTGTGATATTTTAAACTAAAAGTAAGTAATATTTGTTTCAAATCAGATTAATTAAATTTTAAATCAGCTAATCTTCCTCAAATAAAGTTTCAGAAAAGAATATTTTATTTTTGAAAGATTAGTTTTAATAAAGAGAATCATATTGTGTTGGCAGGTTTGCTAATATGGCTGATTTTTAGCAATTATAATGATTTAAAAACTAAAAAAAATAATTTCAATCAATTTAAATTTGGTTTGGAATACAGCAAAGAATTTTGCTTACTGGAAGTTTTAAATTTAATGTTAGCTCAAAATTAAAACTAAAAAGCTTCAAGAAAGATTTTTCATTTTTAAAAATGGTATTTTAATCCTTAGGTATTGCTTTTCTTTGGAGGTACCTACACCAATATATTTCTATTAAATATGTTTCATGTATTTCAGTTAAAGTTGTACAAGTGGGCACCATTTGTATAATATATGAATAGTAGCCACTGTAAGGAAGACTGGTTGTTTAGGTTTAATTAGTCTTTGTTTTATATTATTATATGGCATTTGGTTTTTGTTGTTCATTTTAGTCACTGTGTTTGCTTTCCATTTAACTCTGATGGGAGAGGACAATAAACCAGTTTAGCAGCTTTTTAATTGTTTATTGTTACCCTATATGTTGTTATTTTTTCTTGTTTTAAAAGAACCATTTTAATACTACTATTTTACAAAAAGAACTGAAAAGATAATACATCGTATAGATTATTTTCAACCAATTAGAAGAATGGAATTTGAAAACTGCTATATTTTCAAAAAGATAACTTTGTGAATTAAAAAAAAAAAGCCATCCCAACTACTAAAAAAATGAAAACACTCTTAGGAGTGAATTCAAGGTCAAAAACAGTATTTAAGCAATTATGAATGGACACATTTCATGTTTTACTGGAAAATCTGGACTTAGACCAGCTATATGAAATTACTGATAAAATTTATGGGAACCATCAAAATCAAATCGTCTCTTCAATAGAATATACAGAATCAATAGGCAAACAGAAGAGAGTAACACAATTTGAAAATGCCATAACTGAATTGATTATATAGGTTTCAATCCCTCCTTAAATCACTATATTTAAAGAAACCCTGAAACAACAGGAACAACTCACAAATATGGCACAAAAATAGGAGCAAATTAAACCTACCAAAAGAGTGACATCACTATATATCTGTTATCAATACAATGATTTCACCCCAAGCAAGGCAATAAAGCCACTAAGATGCAAGGGGTTACTGAGTGTTAGAGAATATGAGAAAAAAACACTATTAAGGAGAGAGAACAATAAAAGAACAGGAATTAAGATACAAGATAACAATTGATATTGCATTTAAATTTTTGAAGATCAAAGTTGACTTGGAAGCAAGAAGCTGGAACAGAGTTCCACAAACGACAAGTGTGATAGAGGAAACTTATGATTACATCAAGCCATTTCAACTGTAAAATGATAAGACCTTGCTGCCAATCTAGTACTGCGATTAAATTCATAATGTCTAGCTAACATAGAGGAAAGTAATATTTATTTTGAAAATATAAAAATGTGGCACAAGGCCAAATGTGGAAGAGGCTGGTCTTCAGTCTGTCTTATCTTAAACTTAGCTTGCTATAAATACTGACTCAAACATACCAAGCCTTACACCAAAACAACACATTCTTGCTTACCATTCTTAGTAAAGCCACCATAATACCTCAAAGTCTCTATAAAGAACTATCAAGTTCCCACATGTACAATTTGTCTGTGGGTGGGGGAATAAAAATAACATTTAAAAATGAAACCCCAATGAATAGAGGAAAGTTCATCAGAACAATTACCATGAAATTATTTATAGAAAAGGCATAGGGAAGCTATGTTACAACAGTGGGAAAGTTACTGAAACTGAGATGCCAGACTAAGGCCAATAACATTGCAGATTCTTCTTTGGATTTTATCAAAAATCTCTAAATATCTGCAGGAGCACCAGACTAGATGTGGCAACAATATTCAGAGCAAGAACAAATGGTAGACTTATAAATATGTAAGATAGATTTTGGAGAAAAAAACTGTCTAGGATGACACAGTGAATAACTTTCTTATCAGCAGACTTAACAATTGATTTGGCAACAATTCAAGAATATACATAAAACCATGCAATTTCAACACTCAAAAATAACAGATATAACATACAACAGGGACACACTTTTGTCAGCTAGTAAAGCTGATGACTGCTGCTTGAAGAGGACATAATGGTTGTCTATTTTACATTCAGGACAGAAATACCGGATACTTATTTTTAGTTGACACTGAGATAATTCATCCAAAACCCAAGTGTAAACTGCAAGCGACAATGGCTCAAAAACTCAAACCTTGAGGAAAATATCGCAGAAATTGAATCTAGGATTGTGATGATGTTTCTCATGGATTTTCACACAAGCCCATTTTTGACATTTTTATCATGTTTTAGGTTATCAGTCAGCATGACCATGTGTCTCCTAATTGATAGTAAGACAAAGTTAAAGATCAAGGAAATTACCTCTTCATATTTTTCAATGAGAATCAGCTCTACTTTACCAATGTATGGCAATTTAAAGGTGTTATTAATAAAATAAAAATAAAATATTCACTCCATTTAAAAATACTAATAAAATACATCAGTCAGGTAAACATCATATAACAACTGAGCCATTAAATCATTTATTACCACATCTGTTGCTGAAGGCAAAATTGCAAAGACAACTTTCAGCATATGCTTGATTTAGGTATTATATGACAGTCCTAAAATTCAGAGTTTTCTTTACTACACATGCTGCATAAACGGAAGCAAATACTTGGTGTCTGTGTAGAGATTCCTGTCACTTGATTTCTAACAAAATCCCTAAGGCTTATAGCTATATCATGTTGAAACCCTGTTCCTACACAATCACTGACATTAAGCAACATCGAGCCTGGTCAATACCTAGACAGGTGACTGCTTAGGAATACCAGGTGCTGTAAGCCTGGATGTGCAAGTGACGTAATAGATAATGATTTGTTCTAATTCCAGTTTGGTTTGTTATATTCACTTATATGCAAATATCCCTGGGAATGGTATGAATCCATCTCTTCTCCCCAAGTTATGGGTTAATTAGTAAGACTTGTATCACTAAACTATTATTACCTCCCTCTCCCCAAAATAAAATTATACACAAAATATTTAGATTTTAGTATTAAATAACCCATAGAGGTGTTGATATGCTGCTAAACAAAAAACAACCAACAAAGCAATATTGTGACACGATAACTAGGTGTATATTAAGGTGGATTTCTAAAATATGTATTTTATTTTAATGAATTAAGAATAGAAAACGGTTAAGAATAGAAAAATAGTTTAAAAACATGTGTTTCGTTTAACAAAAGTACTAAGGGAAAAAGAAAAGGAAAAAAATAAATAAATAAACGCTTTTTCTTTTAGAAGTAAATTTGTGGAAGAGAAAAGGGCATCAGATTACTGTCAAATCCTACCAGTCTTCCAATAAAATATTTGACTAAGTGATTTGATGTGATAAAAGATAAATGTTTAGGAAATAGATTTTAGATGACCAGGTCAAAAACTGTCTTTACGGTATTTCGACAACACATTAAGGAAATAAAGAAAAGATAATAGAATTTTCCCTTTCTCCAGGCAATAAAAAAAAGAAAAGAAAAAAAATACGCCTGACTACTGAGAAAGTGCTAGGGCTATAAAAAACATCCGATGGCCTTCACACGAAGATTTGTTAAGATAAAAAGATAAAAAAAAATCCTGGAAAATACATCGTCGGAGGCCGAGTGCAGACGGAATGTCCACGGGATGTTTACACATCAAAGGAAGCAAAATTTACCTTGAAATTTTGAACTTACAGTCGCCAATGCTTATCTTTTGTTTCCATCCGGTGGTCTAGTGGACTTCCGATTATTTCAATATAAATACAAGGGATTTTTTCGAGCCGAGCAGTTCAGCCAGGCGTGTGCTTGAAGTAGCCACGTGTGTCAGGCACACCGAAGAAGTGAAAATCCGTTCGTCTGAGTCGGTCGGTTCGGCATTTGATCTCCATTAGTTAGAGTTAGAGCTGAGTGTCACATCGCCTACCCCAACGGCAAGACTAAGTCTGAACGAAATAAAGCGTCGATTAAACTCATCTAAGTTGTGGAAGTTCGTTCCTTCAATGGTTTATCTTGTGTCCCCAGCTTGAGACTTCGACTTTTTCAACCAACCCCTGGCAACATCACAGCGTGGAGAACGGCCGCTGGAGAAATTGCACGGACCTCAACAAGGGGTGTCACAATATAATCCTTGATAGATACCCTATTGCTCATACCCACAGTTTCACCATCATCTTAGTGCTGGGGTTAGAATCCTTTTGAAGAGAGAGTGGGTCAGAAAGATATGCAGTGTCTCGAATGAGGGCCATGATATCAAATATACTATAATAAATTGTCTCGACCTCTGACCGCTCCATCCAGAAGGCTGCCTTGGTGTGGAGGTTTAAAGCAAAAACAACAAACTTAATGTCATTATTTAAACAAGTTTCTTTATTGTACTGCAGGAATAACAGGATAATAATTAATACAAGAGAAAATGCAAATTCCTTACTACAAATGAAATACAGTTAGAAATGGCTTGTTTCAACATTTTTATTTCATTTTAGGTTATCAGTCGGCATGACCACGTATCTCCTAAGAGACTCTTGTTTCTGCTTATTGTTCAATAACTTCTCCACATGAGGTGAAATATTTGTTGATCACATCAAGGTGATCATCACTAAACCTTGTTCTTTTAGTATATTATATTCTTTTAGTATATTTCATTTTTGAGAAAAGTTGTTCACAAGCATATGTACTTCCAAATTTTTTGCATTATTCAATAGGCTTTTATATTTTTCACTTTGCAAAATATTTTTCTTGTTGAAGTCAGCAGTGGATTCGGAATTAAATTTTTATTTTAAAGATTTGTCTCATTGTAAGTCGATTAACTCCAACTGATGTTTTTCTGCCACATCTATTTCATAAGGAATACCAAGTAATTTAAATTGATTTCCCTATCACTGGAAGTCAGCAAAATGGGGTGTGGGAGGGGGTACTCGCTTCTCAAATCCTAAATATATCTCACAAAGATGTCTGATATTATATCTCTCTTGGGATTTTGGAGATTTGGAAAATGAGAGCAGATTCCTTTCTGAAGTTGTGATTCCCACAGTCAAAGTTTTCTTTCAAAAGCAATAATGTAACCAAACATCTCAAATATAAGTTTGTTCTTTCCTTGAAGCACAAGATTCAAAGTGTTTATGTAGGTTGTGATGTCCACTAAAAATGCTAAGTTGACAATCCACTCTGGATCCTGAAAATAGGAATTATCCTGGTCTTTGCTCTCCAAAAACAAAAAATAAACAATCTTTTCTCTCAATGCATATGCTCATTCCAGCATTTTTCCATGGCTAAGCTATCAAACATTTGAAAAATATGTAAGATTGTTATACTCTGCTTCAATTTGTTTTAGAAATTCCTTGTCAGTATAAAATTCAGTTTTCACAACAACTGTCATGATGTCCTTAAAATCCAATGACTTTGCACATAATGTGCACATAATGATTATTTTGTGATGTCAACGAACACGCGTTGTCACTTTTGGGATGCCAACGAATACTTGTTGTCATTTTCGTAATGCTCGTTGTAGTAGAGACTTTGTAATTGCAGATACAACTATAGCATGCCATTGAACAATAGTGGTGTCAGACACCTTTGAATAACACTCGCACTAATAGTACTTGCTCGATAATGCTTGCTCAATTAGTAATCCGTATACTCATCTGAATAGAGAAATAGTATAACGAATAGAGTAGAGAATAGCATATTACCATATAGTAATAGACGATAGACTAGAATGGAGATCATGTAGACATCAAATGACTTCCTACTTATGTGTTTCCTTTATGGCCACATGGTCTACTTAATTCAATAATGGGATCACTTGTGTTTGCTCACTGGTGATTTATGTTCAAACTCAAGTGTTGGCAGTAACACTTTATTCCTATATAACAGATTGATAATGCAATGAAGTTTGATTTGTTTATGGTCAATACCAATGTGTTCTTGGAGTAATACAACAAACCCCTTTTTCTTTCCAATCATCATTGGTGCACCATCTTTGGTTATTCCAATAAGCTTTGATGAATCAAGATTTGTTTCATTTATCCATTTTATTAAGCTTTTAAAAATATCTTCTTCAATTCTAGTGTCCTTCATAAGAATCAACTGTACAAATTCTTCCACAATTGTTACAATGATTATGATGAATTTTATTGTGCTGTTTAATGTTTGAAAATTTCTTCAGATCAGTGTTTTCTTGACAAATTAAGCAAACTCATTCAATGTGTTCAATGAAAAAATAACTGAGTGACCAGCTATTAAAATTTTGTCACTCAAAATTCACTTTTCTTTTCTTGGTTTCCATGGGCTTGTTTTTGTTCAAACAAAAAAAACTTCTGGAAAGGGAAAAAAAAAGTGTCTATGAAGGATTTTTGTCTGGCCTGCCAATCCTTCATAGACCAAATGTGGTCAAGGAGCCGGAGGTTGCCAAACCATGGCTTAGATGGTGCAAAAGTTTTCACTGAATTGGATCTTGTGAAGGTGTATTAATCTCAGTCAATGAGGAGGTTAACCAGAAAAAGGACTTTTCAGATATTTTGACTTTATGCGAATGCCTTTTGGTTTGAAGAATGCAATACAAATATTCCAAAGGTTGATCAGATAAGTCTTGTGTAATTAACAATTTACATTTGCTTATTTTGATGACATCTTAATCTCTAGCAAGAATAAAGATTAATGTTATAATTACATCATTATAATATATAATTATATGCATTATTAGATTATTTAATTATATATATTATAATATTTTGACCATCCCAAACAGGTTTTTAACAGACCAGCTCATTATGGGCTGAAAATAAATGCTAGCAAGTACCAGTTTACAGTGTCCAAATTGATATTTCTGATATGAGATAGACAAACAGAATCACACCAATGCCTGAGAAAGTGAGTGCCATTGAAAAATTTCTAGTTCCAACTTTACTATGGCAGCTGTTTTTAGGATTGATAAATTACTATAGCTGTTTTATTCCAAGACTCATACAAATACTTTGCCTTCTGACAGACTTACTTTGAAAAAAAAGAAAAAGAATAAATTTATATCTCTACAAGAAGGTAAAATTTTTTATACTGCAAAAAAAATAAAAAATAAGCTTTAGCTAATTTTACTAAATTGTTGTATATTGACCCAAATATAAAACTGACTCTAACAACAGATGTTTCCTCAACAACATTGAAATTTTCATAAATCAAGTATGAGTAAGTTAAACCAATTTCTTTTTCTTTTTTTTCAGTTAAACTAAATTCTGTTCAACACAAGTACAGTACCTTTTCCTGCAAAATTACTCATGATATACTTTCAGTAAAACACTTTAGGCAAATATTAAAAGGGTAAGAATTTACAGTTTATACAGATCTCAAATCTCTCCTATACGGCATACACTAATACAAAAAAGCATACATCTAGAGGTGCTCAGCAACTGAATTACTCGTCCCAATTCACTTCAGATATCCACTACATGGGGGGTCTGGACAACATTGTGGCAGACACACTATTATGTTCCACATTATTTTCTACACAGCTGGAAACACTTACTTTTAATCTCATTACAAATGAAAAACAAAAACTCTAGACAAAGTTAAAGAAATTTCACTGTAAATAAAAGAACATTCCATTCCTTTTCAAAGAAAACAAACTCCATTGTGATGTGGTTATCAATTATTCACAACTCTATATTTCACCTTTACTAAGACAAAGATTTTTGAAGCACTTTTATAGTTTGTCATATCATGGATGTTATACTGTGAACAAAGTCATGAATAACCATTTTGTCTCATCTAACATGCACACTGATAAAAAGACAAGAATCAAACATTTTTAGAAACCAAAGTAAATACCCATACTAAATCCCTTCCTGGTTAGTTTCTTAAAATGGTTGGTAATAGATAATGGTTGGCTGCTCGAATCTGAATATACCTGTCTACTAGAGTGACTAGCTAATCCCTGATGAAGACTCCTACTCAGGTACATTTGTGTTTGTTCAAAACCCATAGTCCACCAGTGGTTTATACTACAACTATGCTGAGTGAACCTTAGTTATGGTTTCTTGGAAAGAACACATTATCAGGCATGATCAACAGTCTGAACAAGGCCAGTATCCACAAGTCTTCAGCTTCCAAATAGTTCTGTTTACCTAATTTCATTCACAAGGCTTGGCTGAGCCCTTGGTTTGGTTTACAGGAACTTTTCGAGGGTGCTGCACGTTGGGATCACCTCCCCAGGGTAATAACATCAAGAAGTTACCTTCCTGACAAATTGACCATGATGAGATTCAAACTCAGATCTCATGGTTGGAAAGCTACATGCCCATGTCAAAATGAATGGTACATTTATGAACATACATATCAATATAGTTGGACCATTACCAGAAGTAAATGGACACGTTTACCTGCTGACTGTAACTGACATGTTATAAGATGGCAAACTGTTAGCCCCCTAAAGGATATAGCAGTTGAAACTGCAGCAAAGAATATTTTACAGGAGTAGATATCTGTTTTTGGTGTTCTTTCAGTAATAACAACAAACCATAAGCCACAATTCAAATTAATATTCTTTAATGATTTTACAAAATTACTGGGAGTCAGACATATAAAAACCACAGCATACTATCCTTGTACAAATGTTTTTGAACATTTTCACAGGCAACTTAAAACCATTCCACAAAGTGGTTACAAAAGTTATTTAAGCAAGGTCTAGATATGTAACATCTGAAATGGCTTCCAGGATTTTATTAACATTACTTAGCCAATAGTAAGTTTGATTTGATATTGTCAAATTGGCAGCATATCTCAAAAGTGACCTAAAATCTGTTGTTAACTGGAGAATGGAATGTCTTGTTAATTTTAAGGCCTCTAAAACAAAACTGTTCCCTATTAATCATCTGAGAGACCCCCTTTCTGCCTAACCTTCAGGAGAGTAACTCGTTGTGCCTTCTTGGGCTGTTCTCTGCTGACATGAAATTGAAAGATTATACTGAATCAATTGTGAGCTCTGCTGCTAAGAAAGTTGCTAGACAATTTTTCTCACCAGAATCTATTTTACATATTGCTGTCACCTATGGTCTGGTGTTCCTGCTATATATTTAAAGAATCTTGATAAAATACAAAGAATTTGCAATGTTACTGGTCCTGACCTGGCATCTCAGCTTCAGTCATTTTATGACCACTGTAATGTAGCTTCCCTGTGCATTTCCTATAAATACTTTCATGGTAAATGTTGTGATGAACTTTCCGCTATGGTACCTAGACTTTATGAATTTAAGTGCAATACTAGATTGGCAGCAAGGTTTCATCATTTTACAGTTGAAATTGCTAGATCTAACTGTAAGTTCTTTGCTAATATTATCACATTTCTCACTGGTGGAACTCTCTTCCAACCTCTTAGTTTCCAGCCAACTTTGATCTTCACAAATTTAAATGTAATGTCAATCATTACCTACTGCCTTATTTCTCTTTTATTTTTCTCGCTTCTTGATAATGCTTTTCTTTTTCTTATTCTTTCACACTTAGTAAACTCTTGTGTTTTAGTGACTTTATTTTTAGCGGCTTGCTTTGGATGAAATGATTAAAAAAAACTGTAGCAGGTATTTTGATGAAAAGTCAATTGTATTTAAAAATTATTTCTTCAGAAACGATGCAAATCAAAGTGGATAGCAGATTTTATTTTGAAGGTTGCAAGTTCAATTCCAACTATGGTTTTTGCAATTATTTTTTTCTCCCTCTTTAGTTTAGGCAGAGACATTAGAAATATATTTTGTTTACCACCATGAATGAAAATGTTGGGAGTCAGACATAAAAATATAATATAATGCTCTGCTATTTTGGCATTGAGCTCTTTTTTTTTCTGGTGTGCCACAATAGCAAACTTTAGAAATTGTGGCCCCACCCTCTGGATTAGTAAGATTTATACCTTCCGTTAGTTTAATTAACTCCTACTAAGCTAAATGAAATGATTAAAAAATATATTTTGAAACAATTACTTATCATTTAGCAGATCTTTTGTACAGTATTTCAAACAGAGAATGGAAAATTTATCTTTTACACTTTTGTGTACTCAAAAACTAGTACATACCAAGAGATTTCTATAACTGCAAATATATCTTTTTACAGAATGATAAAGTAAAGAAGCATGTGTTATCCTATTTCCTCAGAACCTTTCTAAGTTTTGTTATGTTTTGACAATACTCGCTGGAACTGTTATATTCCGTGCTAAGGGAATAAATAAGTAACACCAGGTGGATACTAGAAGAAAGGTTTATTGTACACAACAAGTACAATATGAAATACGGTACAGTTATACACACAGGTCAATCTAGTAGTGAGTGTGACTAATTGGAAGGTCGGACATGATTGCGTTTTCACTCACTCTCCTACTCCTCTTGTAGACGGTTGAATTTATAGGTACTTACTAACTATAGTGTAATCATTCATGGGGGTGACTGCTTCTTCCATTACATGAAGTTTATAAGCAGAAAATTCAAACATTCTAAAACTAATAAAAACAGAAAGAATAACATTGCTTGTATAGACAGGCTGAAACCTGAATATTTTGATTTATCAACAAAGAACTGTAAAATAAACTCCTTATATATGTAATATATATATATATATATATATATATATATATATATATATATATAAAATATATATATATATATATATATATATATATATATATATATATATATATATATATATATATATGTATGTAAAATAAACCCGTTATGCAATTAGGTAAACAAATCAGTTGCTACACATACACAAACTCAATCAAATTATCTAATTGGGTAGATATGGTCAACCGACTTTAAAGCATATATCTATTTATTAAAGACATTATCAAGCATATCAGAATAATATTTATATATTATCTTGATCTGGGAAGGAATATTTATGGGCTGCACACACATATCCCCCACATGAAAACTAACATTTGTGCCCTCAAAGTTGTAAATTTAAAAACTGGTTTCCCTGGATCCATTCTGTATGGATGTAGTAAAAAAAAAAAAAACATACCATGTGATAAAAAGGAAAAATAATAAACCAATCAGATTTTATTTTATTTATTGTGCCTCTTGATTCCTTGGAGAACATAGGGACACAAGAAGACTTCTCCAATGGATATGGTTCTGAGTGATCCTCTTCAGCTCCACCCATATCATGCCAGCTGCCTTCACTTCTGTATTAACAATTCTGTTATAACAATGCCTGTTTTGGTCGACCCACTTTTTGCTTCCCTTGGGGACTCCAATCAAGGGCCTGTCCGGTGACACTAGAAGCAGGCTTGTGGAGTTTGTGGCCAATCCATCCCCATTTCTGTTTCTTGATGTCACTCTCAATTGGGGTTTGTCTGGTCCTGCCTCATAGTTGGTCGTAACAAATCAGATTACTCCATTTTAATTTTCAAGACCCTAAGTTTGAAAGAAAATAAAAGTAAAGACTGCAACCCCCAAAATCAGTAGATGCACTTGTTGCAGAAGGATCCACTTGCTATCAGGATTTCAAAGGAGACACCATCAATTGCTTACTCACTTTAGACAACATACTTACACAGAAAAACATCAAAGCTGAAGCTTTAACCCTTTCTCATTCAATACACCCAAACTTGCCCCATAAATATTGACTCTCAAAGTCTCACTGTTTAAGTGACTGTGTTATTTACAATGTGTCATCATATATTATGGCACAGTATATGTGGGGTGGTTTACAGTAAGTTGGACATTGAGAGCCGATATTTATGAGTAAATGCTAAAGGTTTAATGGACATTTTTTTCTTTAAATGGATATAAACCTTCTCTTATTCATGATTACATATACAGAATCCTTATTTGGCCTCCAACACTTCAAAAACACATTTATTTCATTCAAAACTTTTTCCTAATTTAACATATACTGTAAATTGCATCAATTCATTTTGCAGGTTTTGCATCTTGTTTGAATCATATATAATAAAAGTATCATTATTATATACAGTTAATCTGTTTTTGTGTTGAATTCATTTCTTTTCTCTGTGATTATTATATGTTCTTAGAGGTTTCACAGTTAATCTAAAAGGGCTGCCATGTAAATATTCATCCTGGGTTCTCTACAAGTCACCTGTAGCAAATTAAAGGGATTATTAACAAATCTTATCTGGAAATAACACTGGGCTACTCAACAAGAACTTGTGTAAAACCAGACAAGATGAACACATAGATGCCACAAATTATAGAGATAAGTCACGGAGTGAACAGCAATACATATGTCTCTATTTCTGAGATACGGTATTGTAACTATTTACACTATTTACATTGTTCGGACAGTTGTCCTCATCTTTATTGACATATTAACCCCCCAACATCTGTCTCTATTTCTCAGATGAGGTATTGTAACTATTTACACGGTTTAAACTGTGGTCCTCATCTTTATAGACAGACAACAGTCCAAACAATGTAAATAGTGTAAATAGTTACAATACCTCATCCCAGAAATAGAGGCAGATGATGATAGTGAATATGGCAATAAAGATGAGGACAACAGTCTAAACAATGTAAATAGTGTAAATAATGCTTTATTTGTTATTTTTTTTTTTTAAATTGCAGACAATTTTTGTATCTTAAATGATTTGACAACTGTTTTTCTGATAAAGACAATGTTATATCATTGTTCTTAAACCATTCAAATGGAGGTGAAGAACCTGCACCACAGAATGGCTGAGAATGAAAGACTGGAGTGAATTTTAATCAGCATTCCCGATATTTGATAAACATCCAAGCCATGATAAGAATGATTGTAAGAGATGCAGTTCAGATGGAAAATTAAATTCTGCAGTAAGCAATCCTTCGGCATAAAAGCAGTAGACTGATAACTCTCAATTAATCATGTGAATTTTATAACAATTCTGGGTTAAAAAGAATACCTTTCAGAATCTATATATAAAATTCTATGACGTCTGTTAGTCCATCTGTCCTCACACCATCTAAAATACCTATATATTGACCAATGAAACGCAAATGTTGGAGAGAAGTGCAAACAGTTAAAGGAGTATAAAGTACAGTTGGTTTTACTAGCGTATGTAGCTTAGTGTAATAAATTTTTATTAATTTTTAGAAAAAATTAAAAGTTTTATTATTCAATATACAAAATACTCCCACTATTTTGAAAACAATTTAATGATTAAAATAACAAATACTTGTTTAATAAAAATGCAATATTTTTTTGCATATTTTTTTCTTTAAGTTTTTATATATATATATATATATATATATATATATATATATATATATATAAGAATCCAATAAAACACCTACAGTAAAATGGAAGTTAATAAGAAAAGCTAGAATATGTAGGTCATTAAATGACCCATGTCCTTTGTGCATACATGAGAAACTATATATTACTAAGTTTATAAAAAATAAAAATTTACTGAATCAGAGAAATGAAATAGCTATTTTTTGCCGCCATTGTCAAAAATTTGCCTTAAATAATATTTAAAAATAAAATTAAAAACTCCGACCTGGTAATATACATACTTATATTTGATATTAAAAATTAATTTTATATAATATAAGTAATTCTATTACATATACTTGTTTTAAAAAGAAATATACTCTATAAAAATTAACAGTGAAAATATTTTAAAATTGTAGTACAATAAAACGTATTCTAACCTAAACATCCTTTAAAATTATAGTTGAATAAAATAAAACAAATTCTAACCTAAACATATCTCTCAAAGTACTTCTGACACTAAAAAAAATCCAAGAAAACACCTAAAGTAAAATAGAAACTAATAAGAAAAGCTAAAATATGTAAGCCAATAATGGACCCATGTCCTTTGTGCATACATGAGAAACTATATATTACTAGGTTTATATATAAAATATAAAAATTAAAAATTTACTGAATCAGAGAAATGAAATAGCTATGTTTTGCTGTCATTGTCAAAAAATTTTCCTTAAATAATATTTTGAAAAATACAATCTTAAAAAAAAATGTGACCTGGTAATATACATACTTATATTGATATGGAAAAATAATTTTATATACTGGAAGTAATTCTATTACATTTACTTGTTTTAAAAAAAAAAAAATAGTCTATTGAAAATTAAAAGGAAAAATATTTTAAAATAGTAGTTAAATAAAACGTATTCTAACCTGAACATCCCCCAAAAAATCTTTAAATGCCATAAGAATTTTTGCCGTTAACAATAAAATTTTAAAAAAACCCAAAAATCACAGACGACATGAATTTAATGGATGTCAGAATTCGTTGAAAAATATATCCCCACTCGTACCTAAACCCTTTTTCAAACGTAACAAATAAGTGATACAACAAAAATTAATAAAAATGAACATGCTACCACCCCTTGTCTGGATGATTGGATTTCTCTGTATCCTTGGTAACCATAAATTATGAATTTCCCTTACAGTTAAGACTCAGTAAATTTTAAAAAATAAGTTACTTCAAAATTTGCTTGAGGATGAAATGGAACTAATGTTTTTAATTTAATTACAAAATTAAATTTAAAGTTTTTAGCTTCCATTTTTGAAACATGGTTTATTACTGTGTAGTGAAAAAAACATATTTTAAATCAGTTAATTTATAATATTAATGCTCTGTAAATTTACATTGAGCACTATTTTGTAAAAATAAAAGTATCAATAAGAACACCGGATTACATATCTTACTGTTCTTTCTTTTTATTTAAATATATATATATATTCCATTCTGGTAAAATATAATGTACTATAGTGGCACTGTAAGTACAAACATAGTTGAGAGAGTTTCAAATCGGTAGAGGAAGCAATAACTTCAACAATACTAAATACTCTGAGGGTCTCAACATCTACCAGCATGTTGCAAAAAAAATCTAATAAATTTAGTCAGTTATATAGCATGTGTGATACATGCTTAGGCAATCATGTATCTTTTGATACATGACTGATGAGGCAGATTTTTTTCCGGCAGTAGTTTGCCATTTCTTTCTGCGGTAGACCAGTTGCCATCCAAAGCTATGGTCTGTCCTGCTATTTACCCACAGCTGGGAGAAGAAGAGGATTCATACCTTTCCCAAGGGTATTAGCACGTATGTGAATGTAATAGATTCAACTCCAATACCTCAGTCCGAGCTGCTATCCATTACTCCACTGTGTCTCCCTAGTAAATTAAAAATCTTTATTCAAGGCACCACCACTACCAAATTTAAAATTCACACAGATAAAAAAAAAAAAAATTGTATAAAACCATAAAAGATGATAAAAAGAGAAAGATATTGTTTGAACTTACAGAATACTGACATTAACTTCAAAATGAATATGTAGGCTGTTTGCAGTGTTATAGACTGTATGCTGATCTCATAAGCCATAGAATAATTGATTCTGGTAAAGATCCCCAAAATAACAAAAAAAAAACCCAAAAAAAAAACCCCCAAAAAACAAGCGAACTTAAAAAGAGAAGTCACAGTTACATCATGATAAGTAAGGTCATGTGATCTGTATAATGGCTGATAAATCAAAAAGGTAAGTTCAAATTCCAGTTAGCTTATAGCTACATCATTTTGAAACACTGGTTCCTGTATGATCACTGAAATTCAGCAATGCCGAACCTAGTCAGTATTTAGATAGGTGACCACTTTGGAATACCAGCGGCTGTAAGCTTAGATCTGCAGCTGATGTAATGTATAATGGCACGGAATTGTTAATCAGAGAGCAGAGTTACAATCTCAATCTCAGTTGGTCATATTCACTTAGGTGCAAATACCTTTGGGAATATTATGAACTCACCTCTTCATCCCCCCCCCGCAATTTGGGTTAATTAGTAAGTATTATTAGTATTATTAGTAAGCATCATTATTATCTTCAAAAAATTTTTACAATCAAAAAATATGTTTTAGCTTAAGCTTAAGAAGGTTGATAACTTATAATAAACAACTCAATCAATTTTGTTTATTAAAAACAGGCACAAAATATTTTGTGATGGTAGAAAGTGATTGCAAAAGTTAAATACTTAGAAAAGCAATAACACAGTCACTTTATTTTGCTGGTAACATATGTTGATCAACCTTTGAAGTTATTTTAAAAATATAGCACAAGCATAAAAAGTCCTTCCTGCACATGAAATTCTTATTTGAAATGACTGCTTTCTGCTGTAACAGGTGAAAGGTTTAGATCGATTTAGAATAGATAAAAATGTCAGTTCATGTGATGATATACAAAATCTTCATTTGTTTAAAAACAATATATATAAAAATAACCATTCAGTAAAAAAAATTCAGTAACACTGGATGTGTGGGTGTTATAATGGATATCAGCTCAGAATAAATAGACAGTTTATGAATTGAATGAAATATGATCGGCCAGGTATGTATCATGTATGGCAATTAACTGAACAATGGATTTCAGTTAATGTTTAATTTTAACAAATAATGAATTTCATTTTTATTTGGAATTTATTTTTTATACATGATTTTCAGGAAAAAAAGTTATATGCTTTTTAATTTAGATTTAGTCCTGGGTATGACAATAAACTACATCCAGCAGCAAGGCCTCTGATTGGGAGATTGGAGGTTTTGAGGAGCATGGAACCACCTCTTAATTGCTGTTGTTCCCAGGTTCATTTTGACCTGGGGTGGTAGCACCCGTTAGGGTCCCAGTTATCAGCAAATAGTGACTCCCATCCCCAACAAAACACTATGTAAGTCTAAAAATACATTTTTATGGTAAAAATACCAGCAATACATTTTTATAGCAAAATGACTGACAATATATTTTCTGTAGTTAAAGGCACAGAATTGCATTCAAAATATTTAGATTTCAGTGTTAAATAATCTACAGAGGTTAATATGCCACAAAACAAAATCAACCAACCAACATGAAAGAAATCTTTCATGACATTAATCCATATAATATCCTATAATTTCTTAAAGAAATCAAATTGTATTCCAAAATATAACTTCAACAAAACTACAACATAAAACACACCTATCACCGTCTCTAGTAATTATGTCCACACGTATATTAGATGTGCAAAAGCTGAGTATTATCTACCATGTATTGAATTCTTGAAATTGCTTTTATTTTAACTACATTAATTCTTAAGCAATGTTTATTGTTTTAAAAAGTGATGATTAGAATTGTAATAAAACCTAAACATATGATGAAAATGCTATATTTGTTGTGTATGCTAACCTTTTCTATTTCAAGTCTGTATTTAACCCTAGAACACTAACCATCAATTAAAATTACACCACTATTAACCATAGGTATATCATACCTGATTTTGAAAATATCAAAAAAAAAAAAAAATTAAATGTAAATCTTTATTTGAAATATTTAACATGCAGGCACTTCAAACTTTGTACTTTGAGTTAACATTAATAAGAACTGAAAAACATGATTTAGGTAAGAAAATCAGGTACTGAAAATTGTAATTAAAAATAGAAAAATTTGCCCTGGGTACTATATACCCATGGAATGTGTTCTAGGGTTAAAAACATCTCAAATGTGTATATGTGAACTCATCCTTCTTTTCAAGGGTCTTATTATATTCACCACAAAATGTATATAACATCCAAATAAAACGTTATTTGTTGATAAATAAATCTTTATCTTAAGTTTCATTTTAAATTCACTTGTTTAAATGCATTGCTTCACCATAGTATTGTTACATCTGTTTCTATGTACGTTCGATTAAAAGATGGTTTTATTCTTGACAGTACCTGAAATAATTAGTAATTACACCTAGTACCTTAAATGAGTTAGCACCAACGACATATCACCTTCTGCCCCCATAAATCAATAAGTATTATCTGACATCCTGCAATAGTAAATATAATTATAAAATTATTCTTGTAAATAAATAATAGTATCTGTCTATATTTCTGAGATGAGGTATTACATACACAATTTCCATTATTCGGACTATTGTCCTAATCTTTGTCACCATATTTATCACAATGTTTCAGCGGTTCAGTATCGGTCTATATTTCTGAGATGAGGTATTATGTACACTATTTACATTATTCGGACTATTGTCCTAATCTTTCTTACCATATTTATTACAATGTTTTGGCCTTTCAGTATCTGTCTATATTTCTGAGATGAGGTATTATGTACACTATTTACATTATTCGGACTATTGTCCTAATCTTTCTTACCATATTTATTACAATGTTTTGGCCTTTCAGTATCTGTCTATATTTCTGAGATGAGGTATTATGTACACTATTTACATTATTCAGACTATTGTCCTAATCTTTCTTACCATATTTATTACAATGTTTTGGCCTTTCAGTATCTGTCTATATTTCTGAGATGAGGTATTACATATAATATTTACATTATTCTAACTATTGCCCACATCTTTGTCGCCATATTTATTACGTTTTGGCCTTTCAGTATGTATCCATATTTCTGAGACGAGGTATTATGTACACTATTTATATTATTTGGACTATTGTTCTCATCTTTGTTGCCATATTTATCATAATGTTTTGGCTGTTCAGTATCTGTCGATATTTCTGAGAGGAGGTATTATGTACACTATTTACATTATTCGGACTATTGTCCTCATTTTTGTCACCATATTTATCACAACATTTCGGCCGTTGTATGCTCTGGCCTTCTTCAGATGGTTGGAATGTCGAAATGAACCCTTTATTTTGTTCACTGGAGTAGACTGTTCTAGTTCCATGTGCCATGTCTAATAGATGTCAGTTATCTCCTGTTAATTCCCCTCTCCAAGTTCTCTACCGGCTTAACCAGGTATTGAACTCACACTCTTTGGGTCCTGTCACTGGATCTAACTAACGCCTTTTTCCACTGTTACGGGACCCAAAGAGTGTGAGTTCAATACTTGGTTAAGGCAGTGGAGAACTTTCAGACGGGAACTAACAGGAGATAACTGACATCCGTTAGGCGTGGCACGTGGAACTAGAACAGTCTACCCCAGTGAGCGAAATAAAAGGTTCAGTTCGACATTCCAACTACCTGACGAAGGCCGGAGCATACAATGGCCGAAACATTGTGATAAACATGGTGACAAAGATGAGGACAATAGTCCGAATAATGTAAATAGTATAAATAATAGTGTTTAATATTTTTGTTGTAAATTCTCAAGAACAAAATAAATTCACTTTCATCAGATGTTAATCTTTATTGCTTTTTAAAACAATAAACATTACTGAGGAGAGAAGGTAGTTAAAATAAAAGTGGAAAAACTGTCATTTTATACTCCATTTATTTGCAGGCTCAAAAGTTTGTTTCCTTCTCCAAATGATTAATTTACCATTAAATTACTAAATTATACTACATATGAAAAGTTAATGAATATTTTGCCTTTGTCTTTTTTTTTAAATTTTGTAAATTTAGGCTGTACAGTATTAACCAACTGTCATGCTACCTCCTAATTTTTGAAACTGCTACTAGGAGACGTTTTCCGGACTATAAATACTCTGTGATAATTTTTTATCACTCTTCTCACCATTTCCGCTTACACGTCAACATGTAAATCTCTTACGGATAAACGCACTTCCCTTTGGTAAACGCATGAACAATACGCACACACATACATGTACATATGCACATTCACTCACTACACATACTTTAAACTTTAAATGATTTTAAATTCATTTGTTATACGCATTATTGTATTTTTCACTTGTAACCCTTTTGTTGTTAATACATTATCATTTGTTTGTACATATATATTGGTTCTTGTTGTTTCTTTACATTTATTTATGTGGACTCACATCTCGAGTCTGCTATGTTTATTGTGGGCATTTCAGGAGACACATGTGTTTATCTCTCAACGCATACACTGGCCCACAACACTGCATTAGGCACCACTGTAAGTCAATGTTAATTAATCTTATTTTTGGTGTCTAAGAAAAAAATATATATGCAAATTATCTCAGGGAACTGAAATCTATATATACCCATTAAAGCTAGTTGGCTACTGTGAGCATTATTGATAACCCACATTGTACAAGTGAATCTGTCAACCTACCTGGACCTAAATCCTCCTCTTTTGTCTATAATGGCTTCCCATTTGTAAGCAGCCACTTTATACAGGGAGCAGGGATATTAATCAACTAGATTAAGAGTGGAAATTCAGATAATGACAGGGACAGCTTAAGATACAGATTTATTGATCTGCTCTCGCACAGACAGAAATATACAGAAAATATAATTTTATATGACCTTGGGACTAAGAAGATTATGTAATACAGTTATAGACAATTTTTACTGACATTGTATTCACTATTGACCGAGTTTTTATATCAATGGAACCAGTCATTGTGAGTTTCTGATTGTTATCCAGACATTTGATCTTTATTTGTCCCCATTTTCTCTAGTCGCATTTTTTAAATAATTAACATAAACAGGCTGATGGATAAAATGTTTCTTTTTTTTTTTTTGTTAATGGACATTTAAGAGTCATTAAGTTTTAATTAAATTCGTCCATAAATATTGATTTTTTATTTTTTTTACTAATTGATCACCCAAAACAAGGTTCAAGAACCACTCAATCTAGAGGGTTACTGAATAAACATAAGAGGAGGAGGTAAGAAGGGCATTTATTTATGAGGATATGTAGGAAAGATAACAGTCACCCTAGACTTGAAAAGGTTAAGAGCCACTCCAGGAAGAGGGTTAGTGAATGAGGTTGTTGTATAAGCATAAGAGGAAGAGGTAAAAAGTGCAGTTTATGAGGATATGTAGGAAAGATAACAGTCAACCCTAGACTTGAAAAAGCTTAAGAGCCACTCAAGGTAGAGTTTTACTGAATGAGGTTGTTGTATGAGCATAAGACAAAGAGGGAAGGTGCTATTTATGATGATAAATCTAATAAATAAATAGTGTTTAATATTTTTGTTGGAAATTCTCAAAAAATAAAAATCAAAATGTATAAATTGACTTTCATCACATGTTTAAGTTTTATTTCAATTCTATCATTCCCTTTTAAAACAATAAACATTGCCAAGGAGTGAAGGTAGTTAAAATAATAATGGTGTCAAGGAAAATTCGTCCTTTTCACACTCTATTAGTTTTGTGGGCACAAAGGTCTAAGTTTGCCAACATTGCATTTAAAATTTTTGAAATTCAAAGTTGACTGGGAAACAAGAAGCCAGGACTGAGTTCCACAAGTGAGAAGTTCAAGAGAAGAAACTGTTAGTATAGAACTTACAGTTACATCTAGCCATTTCAACTGTAAAATGATGAGACCTAACTGCCAAGCTAGTACTGCACTTAAATTCATAATGACTAGGTACCAAAAAGGAAAACACATCAGAACAATTTATGAAAATACTTATAGAAAAGGCAGAGGGAAGCTACTTTTTGTTTTAACATAGAAGAAAGAAAATAAGCCATATTTTTAGCATATTATATTGTATTTTAACAAACGTAAAACATGTGAATCAAACTCACATATAAACAAAGTAGTTTATAAAGAAAGAGTTGTGTATAAGTGAATGTATCAACATTTCTTTGTAAAATTTTATGCTAAAGCT